>MU186038.1:46164-98813 GCA_016904865.1 Pissodes strobi | reverse complement strand
GTATATTTATTAATACCATGGCTGAACTAGCTGGTCGGCCATGCCGCCTTGCAACAACGCGGTAATTGGTCAAATAAGTTAACCGTAATTGTGTTTCTTGTTTACGTATTTCTTGTGTAGGATCCATGCATTTTGTATGGTCACTTCTAGCATCCAGGCAATCAAGTTCCAGTACCACTTTTTTGCCCTTATCCCCATTCTAAAGCGATTTATATTATTGTCCATCAGGTCTATGCTCATTGCATGGTTATATTTTCCAATAAGACATGAGCGTAATACCTGGATAATTTTCTTTTCGACTCTCGACGAAAACCTCTTCACAAGCGATTGCATCCTACACCATCACCTGTGCCACACTTGCATCATTGATATCTAGCCATCTCATAAGGAAAATACCAGTTTCTCTATCAAGGAGCGACTCAATGTCACCTCTCTTGTGTTTCTACATGTTATTCTTTGAAACAAGAGGGCAGGTTTTGGGAATACGATTTTTGCGTATTATTCAGGTAAGGGCAAATCCACGATTCTACGTGCCAAAAGATGGAAGCTCGTAAATAAATTATCGCAGTAAAATTTGTAAGGTAATTTAGATTTATCGTTGGCTAATTCATCGAGCATTGTGACGAAAAGTGCTGCACAAGTTACAAAGACTTCTAATAATCTATATTCGGTTTGGGATCGGATCCTTGGTACATGTACAAATTTAACAGATATCTGCTTTTAGTGTTGAGATACCACCCCTTGTAACCAAAACGAACCGGCTTCCCTCTAATAAATTATCCACAAGAGTGACGCCCGCATTCTGGAACGCAATATTGTTCGAATTTTTTTAGCAAACGATCGGCTAATGATCTGATCTTGTAAAATTCGTCGCTATAATCGATAGTTTCATTATTTGAAACATGAAAGGAACGCCAAATTGTAAAAAACCGGTCTCTTCGCACGACATTCATTACCATCTTATTCCCCGTGTAAAAAATTTCCCTTGGAAGCCTATTATGTCCTGAAAGAATCAAAATGACAAGAAAATATCTAATTTCTGCTGTGGATATTTGTGGATCGGGTTTTTCTGTAGAGCATAACTCGTAGACTCGCTCAGGATATGGCTAATTATATCGTCGTACAAAACAATTCAAACATCTCTAACCGCTTTAAAGTTTTGAATTGTTCCTAACCCTGTTCTACAAAATTTGTATGGTTGTTAACTAAATCACCCTTTATCTAGTCCAAGAAGTCGTAGTTAATTTTCTCTACTTTACTGGTGCTTCTCTGTCCTGCATAGAACATCCGTTTTCTTTTTCTGCGATATCCATTTCTTGAACATCTCCTTGTACTGCTTCCATGGTCTTCATCCTCCATTTTGCCTGCTTTTTTGCTTGCAGCTCAATTTTAGCTTCCAGCTGTTTCCTGATTGTTAACGGACCCTCCTCCACCTTCCTCGCCAGAATATTCATCTCTGAGGGGTCCTGTGGGAGCTCATTAAAAATATTACTAACGTTGACGTCATCTGCATAAACCATGTTCAAAGTTTTTTCTAAAGTCAAACCCTCTCTAGAAAAAAATCAAATAGGATGCCAGTAGATACTGGCACTGCCATATGACAATACCAAGGATGAAAACAGTTAGCTTTCTTGTGTAACATCAGTGTTATTTGAGCCAGCAAACTGTAGTATTTATTCAGGAGCGTTTTTTACAATTAGGTTCCTACAAAAATTGTATATCCATTTTGCCCAAGTGAAAGTATGATGAGAAAAATATTTTACACACACACAGATCTTAGCACCACTTGTTTTCTGCTGGTACAGCACATGCGTGGAATCATAACAAACTAACATATCCTCAATAAGGCTGCTTGCGCACAACACTGCCAGTGTTGCCATATGGCAACACCAGTCCTTCATGGGTTAAATCACCTAAAATGATTATTTATTAAGTTTACATTTATATTTTTCATTACCTTTTGATGTTTCTAATAATTCTTTGTTCTGCTTAAAAATATGACAAAGCTCTTTACATGTTTCCCTAAAATCATTAGTAACTAAAAGTTCAGCCCTAATTAGTTCAACTAAGCACCGGTTTCTCTCGCTCGCGAACAGAAACAGAAAAAAAACTTGCTGGTATGCTTAAAAAAGTGATACAATGCGCAATTAGAAATGAGTAAGTTTTAGAAATGTCTGATATTTCATCAAATAAGATGTTTATATCAATTTTTAAATTGGGTTTATCTAAAACGAGATTATTCATATTATTATGTTCACAATCATCGTAAGAGGTAAATTGGGCTATTTGCTCAAGCTTTGGTTACCTTTTGGCAATTGAAATTTATATGGAAAAATCAGAAACAAGTGAAAAGATGTTTGGAATAAGCGGTGATATAGTTATCTCACCAATAAAGCAGGCAAGTATTCTTCCCAACAAAAGATACAAACTAGTTTTTGATACTTATTTGTTGTCAACATTCTTTTTCAACCATTAAGCTGAAAAAGGATGTTTTACTTTGAAATAACTGATTCAAAGAGAGGGGAAGACGAACCACGCTTCTTATAGAACAAGGGTACGTCTAAAAATGGTGGTGGTTAATATTTTGCTATTTAGTTAAGGTTTCAGTATCAAACGCTTGGCTCCTTATGAGGAAAGATGATCCACTAAATCAGTTCAGTTTAAAGGGACTGTTATATTTTAGAAGAGAAATTGCTTTGGATTTATTAAGCATTCATGGAAAGTCATCATCAAAAGGATAAATGATACAACCTCCAAGTGAAAACACGAGATATGACAAATGGAACCATCTCATTATGTGCCATGAAACAGAACGAAAAGATGCAAGTACTGATCTAAAAGGCTCTTTAATATGTGAAAGATGTAACATTGATTTACATCCTAAAATTTGATTTAAAGCCTATTACACACAGTAAATAAAAGAGTTTTTAATTTTTTTATGCAGTTCTCGGTGTATGGTGTGGCGACCGCTTAAACGGAAAGTCTTTTCGTAAAAAAATAAGCAAGTAAAAATCTTCAAATAATGTTTCACTTGAAATTTAACCTAAACAAATGCATTTTACGATAAAAATATGTACAACATCCAAAACTTTTTTGACTTTATGCACTAATGGATTTTAAATCAAATACGTTTGGGTGCAAGTCCAGTCCCTCTTTTCTTGGCCATTGAATTAGTTGCTATTGAGAATGTTCAAATAGTCACAGCTAAAAAAATAGATCTTCTAATAAAAATATGTTTTGTATCACGATATTATTGATTTTCTTTTAATTCATAAATGTTGGCCTTTTGTTACTACGAGCACAAATTTAATCGTTAAAAATATTATTGAAATGGCTATGTAATATATTCAAAATGAAATATTTTTATTTCAGTTTTATATTTGGGTTTGCATTAAAGTAATGAAATATTTATATACCATCGATTGAGTTGTGCTACATTTTGCCGGCGATGAATCTATAATAAAATTAGTGTTATCAAGCAAATCAAATAATATTTAAATTTGCAATATTTCTCGTCAAAGTCAAGGAATGTTATATTGCCTAAAATATAATATTTTGTTGACAAAGCAACGCCTTTGGCCCCAATTATAACGGTTTCAAACTGACATTTGAAAATTTATGGCTATACTTTCTATACTAAAGAAGATATGAAACAACCAAAAAATACAATTTCAACAAAAATTGTGGCACTACGCAACTTGTGACAACTCTCTTGAAAGTTTATCAAAAATGCCTTTCATCGATACCAAAATTAATGAGAAGTATGAAATGTTAGCAAAAATATGATTTCTTTTAAAGTGGCTTTTGTAAAATTTGGCAAGAAAATCTAGAGAATAATAGAGAATTATGAAAAAAGATCCCAAGCCTAAATTAAAACAGAATTGTGCTGCTTTTATTTTCGACTCTTTGTAAAATTTTTAATAAAATTTGCATCCTATAAATCATACATTTGTGTGGAATATAATTTAATTCGGAATGGAAGAACGAGTATAAATGATCTTTCCTTTATGGTGCTCAGGGTATGTGCTATTTGAGAACTGTCATTACTTTTAATGAAAGGCATGCTCACAAAAACGTCAGCTACGTCTGTTGGTATTAAAAAGACAACAACCTAGAGTTTTGCATAAAGATATGCAGGCTGAGGTCATTGGTCAAGTTTCTATAAATGCATGCAACGCGTCATTTAACAGTAGTTACCGGCGGCGTATCCAGAGAATCTGTTAGGAAAGTAGTGAAATTTCACCTTTATAAAATGAAAATTTTGCAAGAACTTGGCGACGATGACACGGATAGAAGAATTCAGTTTTGTGAAACCATGACAAGAAGAATTACGGTAACACCCGAATTTATAAAAAAAAATCAGTGATGAGTGTTCTTTTTCCCTAAATGGTCATGTGAATAACCAGAACTGTCGTTACTCGAGAGACGTTAATCAACATAATTTTACAGAGAGACATACTAAATATCCTCAAAAACTCAATGTTCAGGTGGGAGTACTGGGAGACTACATTACGGGTAACTTTTTTATTCAAGCAAATTTAAGTCGCTAAGTTTATGCTGAAATACTCAACCAAATTATAGAGCCCTAGATTGTTCATAAGGTAACCTAAATTTGAACGAAGATCTGCACTTCCAGTAAGATAAGGTGCCACACTATAATGCTGTGGCGCGAGAGTGAATGGACCAAAATTATCCAAACCAGTGAATTTGGAAATAGGTCCAATTGCGTGGCTGCCAAGTTCACCTGACATTACCCCTATGGACTTGTTTTTATATGGTTTTATTAAGTTACTAGGTTACAAAACTTAGCCGGCTTCTCTGGAAGAATAGCGTCAGAGGATAATTGATGCTTATCGAAGTATTCGAAGAAATATTTTTAAGAAAGTTAGAGAGGAATTTTGAAATCGACTTTATTTCTATTTAGAACAATATGGAAATCATTTTAAGCACTTAACAAAATAGCTACAAAAGCGAAAAACACGTATTTGCGTTATTGCAAAAAAGAGAGGCTTGGGAGCCTTTTTCATCATCTACGAATATTTTATAATTATTATTATTATTCCTTGCTAAATTTGGCACCAGCTAATGTTAAAACAGTTTCTCGCAATTTTTCTAATATTTCGTACTTAAATCTCATCAATTTTGGTATCGCGGAAACCTGTTTTTGATAAGCTTTCCAGAGAGGTGTCACAAATAGGGTAGTGCCTTTCAAGATTTAGAAGTGGATGAGGGTAGTGCTTCAGGCGTGGGTGAGAATGGTTGGCAAAATATCTTATTTTTATTACCCTATGTTTTTGTAGAAAGGTATTTTTTTTGTTTTTTGATATCTTCTTTAGTATAGAAAAAAGCAGCACTAAAATTGAAGCGAGCTTTGCTACCACAGACCTGAGTACTGCCAGTTTAACGACGGAAGACAATTTAAATACTTAATTCAATATTCAATTTTTTTATTTCCAATTAAACATTCGTTATTATTATCACTTTTCTAAAATAAGCGTCTGCTTTTTAAAGCTAAATAAACCGAAAGGTAAAGTCAAATAATCAGTTTAAAAAGTGTGTTCGTTTAGTCTCTACAGCATTTCAATTTTCAAACGTCAATATTTTAAAAACAAATTAATTTAGAAATATGACAAATTACAAAAACGTGTCTAGAGAACATGGTAGATACCCAAGTATTTTCACGAATATTATCGAAATTTCTTATGTTACAATTTTTAATTGAATACTTCTCTTTTAAAGTGATCTCGTAATGAGGTAATGTAATACTTATGATACTTTCAAAGTATTGAATAACATATAACTCTTTTATAAATTCAACAGTATCACAGCAGTATTTTTCGCCTTTTTATTTGCAATTATCATTTGGCTAAACCAAAGGAATATCACAATTTTTATGTGATAGTCAACGCTCTTACTTTACTCGTTGTGGAGTCATCATTCATTTTATTTATTTTTCTAAAAATTCTGTTGTTCTGTTCTAGAATCACCGATTCAATTAATAAACCATGCTAATAAAATTCGCTGTTTTTTTCTATTTACAAATGACCTGAGTGATCAGTGTTATGAAATATATCTGAGATTTTCAGAACAAATGAAAATGCATTCTATAAAAAATGGTATATGTAAAATTTTTAACATAAAATATTAAGTTAAAAACTTGTATCAATAGCTTGCCATCTTAAATGAAGCATATGGGTGTTAAACTGTCTTAATTCTCTACAGACACGCCTTTTTATGGGACCATACAGCTTTTCAAATAGGGACCTAAGAAACTGTTTAAATGTTTGACTATATTATATTTTGATTGTACATTAAAAAAAAGCATTTAGGTAAATTTAAAATACTTCAAATCTGCGTAATGACTGATGATTAATAAAATAATACCTTCTATTTCAACTCCCTTGTCTATGCTACGGCAAACGGGGCTATCTGGATATTAACGACATTTAAGTACGTCCAGTTACAGTTGGTATAAACAAATTGCAAACTTTATTTTTGATGCATATCAAAATAAATTGAAAATATTAGTAGTACATCGACTTTTTATTTTCTTACCATCGGCTCTGGAGGTGTTACCACCAAACCTCCCCACCATCGGTGGGCCACTGCTTTTATATTTCTCTATATTTTAAAATATTGTCATTTAAGATTCGCATACCCTTACCGAAAGTGTAGAGGTGCCACAATGATTTTTTTTTAAATAATTTCAGTACAGTTTGGATGCAAAGAAAAAACTCTGTAATCATATTCCGACATTTTGTCTGAATTTATAGTTTAAAGTCATTCAAAAATTACTTTGACTCTTCTAAGTTTGCATAGAATCCAAATGCGAAATTTGGCCGTCTTTAGCCTAATGAATATAATATGTTTGTTCTAGCAGCGATTTAAAACGGTTTCAAACCATCCGGAGTTTGCGCATAGCGATATAAGCGACGCTTATATCGTTATGCGCAAACTCCGGATGGTTTGAAACCGTTTGAAATCGCTGCTAGAACAAACCTATTATTTATATTGTGAACTAGTTAAAATCATTAATTAAATATCACCCTGTCGCAAGTTTGAACTTGAACTTGAAAAATGTTATATAAACATTCACTGTTAATTATAAACAATTTGATCGGTCGACGGGAGCGACTTTAATCCTTAATGATGCAGCCGTCAGCATTTTGTAACATATAAATACGCCGGCAAACGCCGAGTTAATTAGACTTTAGGGTCTCTCAAACCGCTCAATTGGTCGCTGGACAGTACACAGGTACGTCCACTTCTAGTTGTTCTATCCCACAACCCCCATAACTGAGAACACTTATACACAGGTATAAGGTTGTCAGGTCCTTACCTAACCTGGGTGAACGTATGCATAGGTATACGGCATTCGGGGGCTACTAAAAAGTAAAGAGAGAGTCGAATTTATGAAGTATTGGAACTTCTAGGAAGGGAATAGTTTTTGGGGAGTTTTAAAAAGTAGTGGAAGTGCCTTAGCAATTTGTGATAAACTTAAAAGTCTTACCTTATAAATATCAGAACAAATACCTAAATAAAAGACAACCCGCTCACATAAACTTTATTAATAAAATAGTGACGTCGCTTGCTAGACAAACTTTGAACTAAGCCTCCCTCGAGAAGACATGCATTTCATATTAATTGGGTATAGTGTAAACTCTTAATTCATATATAATCTTAAACACGCCTTTATTAGTATACAATCTAACCGTTGTTAAGTTTGTTTGTAAATAAACTTGTTATTGTTTTTATCGATGTGTCTCCTTTATTATCTCTTCTCAACTTGACGTAGTGCGTTCCTAAATCTGAGTTACTCTCCTACACGCTAAGTAAGGCGTGTCGTCACCGATAAAAAATACAATTCGTGACAATATCTAATAAATGTTGTGACATTTAATCCTCAACCTGACACAAGGAATCTCTCAGACTCCTCTGATTCTCTTAATTTCGATATTCACAAACCAATAAAGTTTGGCGCAACTAGGTACCTTTCCTTACCATACAGACAAACAGATAACAGGGTGCTGTATATTCTTCGTGGGGCTAACGAGACTCCACGTGTCGCTTTACTTTACGCATTTTATTAGACGAAAATTTAGTAAATCTCTATTTAGTGTAATTTTTGTTAATTACAATGGTCTCACGTTTTAGAGATATGAAAAGGCCGCTTTTTCATATCTTTAGAGCTGAAATAGAATTGCATCTGCAGAGCAGATGATGACAAACAGCGGTAATTCGGAATGAAGCAGATATGAAGATGCAGCTAACGATGCTAATACGTATATGGAAAGTAATCATAGCTCGGAGTCGGAGCTGAGCTATAACAATTCAGATTCAGATTAATACATATCTGACACCAATTATGTATCCGAATCTTCCTGCTTTTATGGAAGCGAGAAAGCTAATAAAACTAAATGGTAAGAATGAATATTTTTGTGATATTATACCGTACCAATTATTCTTAAAAATAGTTATATTTTTGAGGCAAGCAATGAGAATTATGTGTTGTAGCCTAAATATATTTTCAGGTCATCTACAGAGCCATCACGAAACCCCGAAACAGGTAGCCGCAACTTAATAAGGTATCTATCTAGAATCAAAGCAGCTGCAAAACAATTAGACACTAATCGTGCACCAGACGACGTATAACGCTTATGGGTATCGGTATATATTGTTTAAGAATAAACGCCATGAGAAAAATAATTAATTTATTTATTTATAAATAATTGCCTTAACATATTTGATGCTTTCCTAAAACTAATTACACATAAATACTTATATTATACTATTGAAGGTGGTACCTAACAAGCGTCCACCTTAAATCTAAGATAACTAAGATAAATGGCATGATATTTAATTCTAAATGATATTTTAATTGTGCACTTTTTCTGTTCTTTGGCTCCATGCAGTTTTTCTTATAGGACAGGGGGGGGGGGGGGGTGTCGGTCCCAGGGTCCTAGTCTTTGTCCTGGTTCTTCAAAGCGATATGAAATCCTCCGCCTTGTTATTGAGGGAAAGATCGAGGGCAAAAGATCTGTTCGTTGAAAAGCAAACTGTATAAACATAATCATAATACTTTCCCTGAAAAGAAATGCCGCCATAAAGTCTATTTTAAGTTAATTTAGCAGGCTACAGTTCTGAGTATCCAGGACGCTGCAATTGTTTCCTGGGTAACGGGCGGCGGAACGAACAATAATTATTATTTTTGACATCTTTCGGTCGCTTTTTTAGAATTGTCGGGCGATTTATACTAATGTATTTAAATTAATATTTTGCACAATTCTCTGAGAGAATTTTAATTGTTTAGTCTAACAGTTACTAACAATATACGGCTGCCGAACGCGACATATACTGTTATTATTTAATTTTTGCACTATAACCTCAAGAAAGTCACAATATCGGCAAGTAAATAGTAAATACATTCCTCTGTGCCGATTGTGAAAAAGTGGGCCAACTTCAGCCCTTCAAGATCTGTGGGAAGACGGCATAATTCGTGGCTCAAGGATGTGAGAAGATGGTTTGGTCGAACATCTATTGAAATTTTCAGGGCTGCAGGATCGCGCACCATTATAGCCAGTTGGATCGCCAACCTTCGTAGGGAGACTGCGTCATAAGAAGAAGAAGCTCGTCCATGTTGGTTTTGGCTGCGAAGCTCCAAACCAGCGCGGAGTATAGGTTATTGGTCTGACATGTAGAGTCTGATCTTGATATCCTTGTCCAGATTGCGTCGTGATGTAGGGACATATAGCTCTTGCTGCTACTCTTGCTCTGTTCCTGGTGTTCTGGAGGTGGTCCTTGAAAGTAAGCTTCGCGTCCAGCGTGACTACTTCACGGTGTCCTTGTCCTCTATCCTTGTCTCTTTGATCGTGATGTGAAAAAATAATGGGGACAGAGCGAGCATTAATTTTCTGTGCTGGGTATTATCGAGTTTTACATTTTTCTGGGGCTGCTCTTTTATACTGAAGTGTTTAAAAATTAAAAGCAATTTTTGGAAAGTTTTTATTCAAGAGATGGTTCAGGCAGAGACGTTTTTCGAGAAACTGTGAACTGACGCCGCGTCGGTCGGTCGCGTTTGATATAACTTTAACATGTCTCAGATTTGGTGATCCATCTACAAGAAAAGAAAGAAAATCGGATGATTCCGCAGCTCAATTAAAAACATCATCGATTTATTTCTTTCCAACTATCAAAATTGTTATTTCATATGGGAATTGGCTTGCGCAGATGAGACTTTGATAGTATTTCATGTAAGATGTAAATTTCGCATGTTTATGCCAAGTATGACATAAAAATTGAAGATACTACCGATGCTCGCAATAGCTATCTTATAAATTACTAAACCGGAGTTTTATCCACAATACCGAAACAGAATTATTGCACTCGACGCGCGTTTCGCTAACCATGTTAGCATCATCAGGAGATGATTAAAGCTAAACTTAAAATCTACCTAACTCTCTTTTATACTTAATGTTTGCTTAATCAAGCGGAACCAAGGGACAATTCCTGGAATCCCACTAGTCACGCTCGATCAACCAATACAATGGACTATACGGAATAAGCCCTCTATCTCTATTTAAACTATCCTTACATTTAATGATTCCCATAAGATTCAAATAATCTCCTATCAGTTATATTATGAATTACTTTAAAATTTTTAATTGTTATTCTATGATTATTATCAAAGGTATCTTATAAATGCCTATATTTACACTAGGAGAAACAGTGAGGGTAAAACTGCAGTCTTCCAATACTATGGCAGTCCGTTATTTGCCTTACAAAACCAGTTCAATATAAACGTAATTGTTTTTTTCTGCGCAACTGATTGAACAGTTCCGCAAAAGAAATCTCACATTTGCTGGTAAAATGTAAAAAAAAACAAAGCAGTCCCATACCACTTTTGCCCAGAACAAATAGAGAAGTTTGAAGTAGACTTTTTGGTTTTTATGGTCATATTTCAATGGTTTTACATACCTATATCAAAACTAAATAAAGATGTTGTTCTTGTATCTTCGATGCGTCATACCAAACAAGAAAATCCCGGAAGTTGTAAACTGAAAATTATATTGCATTACAATATGACCATACAGCATGAACCAAAAAATAGTGAATTATTCATCAAACAGAGCCGACGCTGGCCAATAAAAATTTATTTCACAATCCTTGATATCAGTGGTGTAAACAGCTATATTTTATGCAGCTCATACAAGGATGTGGTGCCAGTCACACGACTTATTTTCTTATTTTGGAAGATTCTTTGTTAATACCACTTTTAAATGAAACATATGAAACATCTTAAATGACTCGTTTACCTGCAGCAATAAAAAATACATACAATTTATGACATTAAAAAAAAACTTTTCTAGCATAACACAAACTTTGAAATAATTGAAGAGCAAGCAGGGCCGCCGAGAGCCGAAACGGGAACCGGGACTCTTCAGCTTTTTGGACCCCTATACTGTCTATCATCAGTAGAAAAGGAAGAAGCCCGCTGCAGGCGCTGGCGGAGGCAGAAATTTTTTTCACGTGCCACGCCCAATAATTTTCATTTTATGCCTCCAAAAAATGTAGGCATAAAGCTTTAAATTTCCAGCCGCATCTGAGATGTGCCGGATGGAAGAGTGTTGCAGGAAAATTTCATCAGTTTTTGGAATGTGTACAAAACTTCACAATAATAATCGCTATATAGCATTTTCACAAAATTTGTCTAGACTTTATTGGAATAATATCAATTCAGGTTTTGTGACGTGTGACGCACTTGTCCTGCCTATCCCATTTCAAATTGTAAAAATTAATAAAAAAACATTTTTTAAAGTTAAATTGTAATTAATTATTTATTGACATACATAAAAATGAAAACGTAATTAAAATAAAATTTATATATTTAAGCCAGCTAAACGGGTTTACACGTTAAAATTGATTTTTCTTGCCTTTGTAACTGCAAATTCTCTAATTAAATCGGTTACATCTAAATTAGAACAAATAATATCTTCTTTGATACTTATTATTGCTAAATTCGAAAGCCTCGATTCATTCTTCGGTATTGTGAACCAGAAAATCTCTTTCGGCCATCAGCCATGTAAAACAAAAAACTATATTTAAAAATGTTGACACAAATTTAAACCATTTTTTTTTAATAAAAAATATCATTAGGATTGAACTTATTGCAATAATTATACAGGTCCGGGCCGGAATTTCACCTCCCGTCTTCTATTAGTAATTAAGTTAGGAATTTAATATTTTTCCCATTGCACATTCTATCTGTTTAAATAAAAATTACTTAATTAGTAACTGAGATACAGAACACAGGAGGTGAGATGCCCAACTATGTAGATACTATTAAAACTTACCATTCACAATCACAACACTAAATAGAAATAAATAAAATAAATACTGATAGGCAACAGGCAACTGAGATCGCTCGTTCGCAATCTACAATTTTTAGTTTTTTATTATTGAATAGCGCAGTCATTTATTAGTAACTGGTTTATATTTTCGTTGTTTTCTTTACTTAAATATACTTGTTCTTTTTTTTTAAATAAATATTTTTGACAAATATGTGTATTAATTTATTATAATTAAAATAAATAACCAATTGACATATGGTTTAAAATCGTAGGAGATCCTTATACTTCAAGTCATAAAATGTAGATGTGCCAGGTTACGGGTTAATAAAATATCGCGAGTTATTTCGAGAACTTTTAAATGGGTAAGGAGTAATTCTGTGATAAGTGAAGAAGCTAATCAAAATAAATGTCGCATGATATTTCAAAAGGCGTGCGGAAGGAAAACTAGGTTAATTTTAATGAATGGAGTCGGAGGCATTAAATATTATAATACATCTTTAAGCTCGCCCTTGTATCATCAACATAGAACGACGAAAGGCATCGTAACTATCCTAGAAATATCTAAATGCGAGAAAGCTAGTTCTCTAGCTGTTCGAGGCGGCCATATCAGTATTTCCAGTCCATTAGACCTAAAGATGGCTCAAAGATAGGAGACAACTTAAAATAACATTAGCAGAACATTCTCACTTATCACTAAAACCAGAAGTGGTTCATTCTTGGAACTCAGTTGAAAAGTTACCGAAATAAATAAATACGTAATTAGTATGTAGTAGTGGTCTTAAAACTATTACTTTTAGTGGAAGGCTCATATGAACAATCATTAAAATCTAGGAAGAATAAATTAACGTAAAATCTAGGAAGAATAAATTAACATAAATGTAGGATATCCAGAAATTATTTTGTTTGCAACACGATTTCCTTCTTAATGTTAAAAGGGCAAGGCTTTTAATTAAAACAAGGAGTGGAGTTCGTGAGCGCCACCAGTCCTACCAGCTAAACTGGCAAAGCTCCGCTGATGTTGTATGGGGTTGCTAGACACGTTTTATTAAATAAAAAAAAACAAAATCTCAATTTACGGTTCGATCTATTGGCTTCTAGTTTTTTTATTTATTTAAAACAGCAACAATCTTACAGTGAAATTTAAAACAAAGGAATGATCACAAAAAAAACTATTAAGTAATTAATGATGATGGTACAATATACAATATGATGATTGTACTGAGACCAATTCTGTTGGTAAACTCGGTACTGTATGCCTTACACCTTAAAACTCTAGCACTACTATCCGAAGTGATCACTTTGGTTTATTTAAAATTATTACATATATGTATGCATGAACTAGTAGCTGCACCAATTATAAATGTAGCAATGCTAATATTATCAATTAATAAAAAGCCACAATGATTATATCAATCGACCAGATAAATAAATAAAATTAAGGAAAGCTATCTCAAAGCTTGGTCGACAATGCTAAATTTATATTTAAATATTAAGAGATATCTTATCAATCTAGAAGGAAAAATAAAGATATTAAATGGAATCAATATCAACGATACCCCGTTAGATCCGAGGCGTCTGCTGAAAAGGCTGCAAGCTCAGCAGCTCGGAAAGCCTCTCGTACAGTACGGATATCCCCATAAATTGGTTGTGTCAAGCACTAATTAAGAACTCAATCACAGATTCCCTAGAAGGGTAGTATTAAACAAAATACAAAAAGGTTGAGTCACCTAGGACTGCACTACAGCAAAACGCTTCCTCTCTTCCCAGTAGGTATTTCTAGAAGAACCAGATCATCGGTTTTTATCAATTTGCGTTTGCCACTTCCACGGAAACAGAAAAAAAGATAGTGCCAAGAAGACTAGTCGAAATGAAGAAATAGTCGATATGAGGAATACTTGTAATATAATAAACGAGAACTAAGCGTTGTAAAATGACTGCGGGAGCAATATCAAATACGCTAAATTTTTCAATAAATAATAGATAAAAATAAATAAAAACCCTTTAAAAATCCCTGTCGACAGCAACAATTAAGTGAAAAGAACAAATATTCAAGGCTACCAATTAAACTTACAACATGCCACTCGAAAAGATAAATATAAAGTAGAAGTCCCAAACATAAAAGTCCCCAACTGTAGGTAAGAAGATTGAACTACAATATAACCTCTAAACCAACTAAAGCATAAGAAAAAAAAAACAAACATTGACGATTGAATTAAAATTAATGAAAAATATGGAAAAATGACGAGGAAAATATGTGAGATACACCCTAAATCCCTATGAGAAGAAACAACAATAATATATGCAGAAATCAACAAGTCTTAGGAGAAAACAAGCAACAGGTACTAGTTTTTATTATTGAAGAGAAAGAAAAATGTAATAACTAATAATAATTCTCGAATTAACAGGTAAACGAGAAAGCAGCAGCAGTGTCTTAAAGCAAATCACGGACCCCAACAAGTTAAAGCCATATCAGCCTGAGATTAGAAGTGAAATATTCAAACCGAAAGTAGTATCTGAATTTGACTGATCTAATGAGGATCAAAGGTAGGTTGTTTACTCAGCTCCTAAATACAGAACTGCAAGAAGACAATTATTGTAATATAACTAAGCAAAGTTAAGCAATAACACAATATCTTATTTTAGTTGTTTGATAAACCTAAGCGAGCCAATATATTATCCACACTAGAATAAAGACAGTAAGAAAAGGGGTGATCAGGGTAGCCACTTACGGCCACAACAGTGTTATAAAAGCAATACATAACCTACTAATTCAAGTGGTTTTTCTAAACTCGATCTTTGCAAAGTAGTCTGTATCTCAAATTTTGACCTCTTATATGTTCCAAAAACCCAGAGAAGTCAGACCATCAAGCACCAATTTCAATTTAATCTCCTTTTATGCACATACATATCTCACCGCATGCCACTGGCACAGGGTGAATATTTTCTGCGATTGACTCTATTTAATATACACTTTGGGTTAAATTAATCTCTGCAGAGTTTGCAGGCTGATTTGCTCTTACCAGAATGTCCATGTTTGGCTAAAAAATTTAGAGAGGGTCGGCCGTAGTTACAGACGTTTTTTTTTTAATGTTTCATTTGACCTCGTTGCAAAGGAAACTTTTTTTTCTAAAATTGAGCTAAACGTCTTTCTCGGCAGCTAAATTATCGGAAATACTGCCGTGAAGGAAGAGTGCCGAACATACGCCGCGGCCAATAAGTTATCCCTTTATAAGACACTTTTTATCCAGTTGTTCTGGATAACACAACACCTGGTTACTAATTGTCAAAGGTTACTAATTGTCAAAAATTGACACTAAATTCATTAAAAAAAAAACGCAATCGTGGGTGAAACTGAACAAAAAAGGACCGTACAAACATTAATAAACCTTTTAGACATATGACAGAAACAAATGACTGAATTGAAAAAACAACAAGTACTTACTGAAGAAATATTGCAACAATCCAAAGAATTGTGGGAAAATTTCCTTCCAAAAGCATCAGAAGTTTAAGAATAATATTAATATAAAGAAGAATAAAAATATCAACGATACGAAGAATTTGAAATTTAATATGCTAATAAAAGAGCGCGTTGAAAGTTACTTCCAAATTTCAGGGAAAAACGTTTAGCGATGTGCCTTATATTACTCAGAAGATTTCAACCAAGCAGTGGTGTAACAATGTGACTTGGGGCCCAAGGGCAAATACATTAATGGGTCCCCCGTTAATAAATGTAAATTTTAAGTTTTATTTATTTTAAATGTAAACTGGAGTTGCTTCCTATTCCAATAAAACTCGGTTGTAAGTGAAATACCAACCAATATTGGCATTATTTATTAGAAAAAAACATATTTTCGTTAATTAACTTGTGAGCTTGTTCTCCTTGCTTTTCTTAAGCTATTGCCATATATTTTAAATCTCTCAATGCAATTAAATACATGTTTGGAAGGAACCACCAATAACCACGGAGTAACCCCGAAGGGTAATGTCAGTGAAATGTCTAATTACAGGCTGGGGCCTATATTGCCAGCTTTTGCAAAGGTATTTGAGATGTTCTTGTATGAAAATATAGTTATATAAGTTTAGACATATAATTTCTTCAATTCAACATGGGTTCTCCAATGGCCGGAGGACTGCTAACAACCTTTTTCATGCAGGCTTTAGGCGGGACAATGGATGATGGCTCTCAGGTCACACAATATACAACGATTTTTCTAAAGCATTTTATCATGTGGATCACTGTATATTCCTATGTAAGCTGGGTGAATTGGGCCTCAGTGATAGCTAGGTGCTGTGTTTTGAATCATACTGGAGTGATCGTTTGCAGTACGTTGAGGTTTGGTGTCACAAATCTAACAAGTTCAGAGAAACAAGTGATGCCCCCCAAGGAAGCAATATTGCTCCTCTGATTTTTCTATTATTTATCGATGATATAGGACATGGTGTATCAAGCAATCTACTTATGTTTGCCGATAATTTGAAGCTGTTCGGGATTATTAATGACCAGCTTGATTGTGCAACATTGTAGGAAGACTTGATTGCAGTTCAACACTGGTGTGAAAGAAATAACTTACCCTTAAATAGTTAGAAATGCTTCACTATGAGTTATTCCAATAAGCTAATTTCTATTAATTCTCCGTATAATCTGGGGCTTACATTAGGTGAACGTTGGAATACCTTTAAGGACTTAGGTGTGACATTTGATACTAAATTTTCCTTTGGGTCTTATATTGATCAGATTTGTAAAAAGGCTTTGAATATGTTGGGCTTTATTACGAGAAATTCCCATGGTTTCAACAGTATTAATACAATAAAAACAATATATTATTCCTTCGTTCGACCTAGTTTGGAGTATGTACTCTTGGCGTCCAATTTATAAAAAGTTTATTGCAAAGTTTGAGAATTTACAGTGAAAATTCTTAAAATTTCTGGTCTTCAAGCAGAATGGAGTTTTTCCACCTAGAGGTGTTGCCCAGAATGAACTTCTGGCCTTATGATACAGTCTCTGATTAATCGAAGAAATTATCTGGCTACACAATTTTTCTTTAAATTATGCAATTACCTCATTGACGTCCGGAGTAATTAGTACAAGTCAATTTTCATGTTACTGCACATTGTATCAGATCGTCACCAATTTTTCAATAATTACCGACACCGTCAACTAATTTCTTAACTAAAATGCCATTTGGCCATTAGTGTAAATAGCAAGTCTTGCAGTGATAACTGACATTAACTATTTGTCGCTGCATCAGTTCATAAGTGGAGTAAAGAGTAAACTTAGGCATACTGCACTGTGATTGTTTTGTTACCTTTTGTTGTTTTGAATTTGTTTTCTTTTTATTTTTATATTGAATTTGTTCCATCATATATAATTTAGTTTTTAAACTTAATTGTAAGTAAAAATTGTCTTACAAATGGATGTTAACCTGCTAGACAATAAAGATTATCATCATTGCTATTATTGTTACCATTTGAGTCTCCACCACTGGTGGGTACAGACACAAGTGTCGGCAGCTGCAAGACACTTGTGGTTATCTATATCGTGGAATTTAAAAAGGAGCGTACAGTGGAGGTAGTGCATATTATCACGGTTTTTGGATAGCTGCGATTTTATTTATAATACCGAGCTTGCTTATATTGGCTGTTAGACTCTTGGGGACTATACCAGTCGCGGAAATTATTAGTGAAATCACAGTCAGATTTTCTTGGTGCTACATTTGCTGGATTTCTTGCCCTAGCCGCTGATATTTCCCCTCTTTTTCGGTAAAGCAGTTTTGAATATTGTGACTGTTGGGGATCCCTATGCCAATCAGAGACGTTTCTTTTGAGACTTTGTCGGTTAAGATGATGTCCGGCCTGTAGTAGATGATTGTTCGGTCCGTTAGGGCAGACCGGTCCCAGTACAGTCTATGAGTATCATTTTCCATGATAGCACTGGGGAAGTACTGGTAGTAAGGCACCTGTTCCCCCAGCAAACCGTTCCGCCGTGCCAGCCCTTGGTGTACAATGTTAGCTACCTGATTGTGCCTATTAAGATATTCGGTTGCTGCTAATGCTTGGCAAGCCCCAGTTATATGCTGAATGGTTTCGGACTATTGGCGGCATCTCCTACACAGGTCATCCTCTATATTGGCCCTCATGATATACTTGAGGTAATTTTTGGTGGCAATGACCTGGTCTTGGATGGCTATCATGAACCCCTCCGTCTCAACAAAGAGGTCAGCACGTTCCAACCAACCACAAGAGGATTTGAAGTCAACGTGCGGCTGACTGAGTTCGCTCGCATACCTCTCATGGAGTGGCTTCGACAGCCATCCCTGCCTTTCTTGTTGTACGTAGGTGGCATCAGTTTCAAGTTCGTTGCCATTATAATGGAGTAAGTCCAATGGAGTGTACCTGTTGTCCGATTTCCTGATGGCCTGGTGCAAGATGTTGTTCTGCCTTAGGAAATACTCTTGGAGCCTGCATATTTGCTATTATTATTATTATTATTATTATTATTATTATTATTATTATTATTATTGACATAGTATTTATGGGCAGAAATAACGAATAATTGCCTCTAAGTAGATTATTGAGCATCAGACACATTTACGTGTTAAGGTAGGTGATGATTTTATTTTGATTGAAACTATTACTGGGTTTATAAAATGTTCATAAGTAATACAAAAAATATATAGATTTTCTCCAAGCAACTAGAAATATCCAATCCCTGGTAAATAATAAAATAACAAATACTGTTGTTTCGGTTTTAAATAACAAACGTTTACATACGTTTGGTTATGTTAATATATTTTATGTTATATTATTTATATTTTTTAGAATTAAAAAGTCCCCTTGTCTAGCCCTTTTATTAGCAATTTCGTTTACCATAGTGATTAAGTTAATTTCCTAAGCTTGTGATTCAATTGAAAGTAAAGCTAAGCTGCTTAATCTACTTTGACTCATTTGCGATCTCAAGTAGTTTTTAATGAGTTTTAATTTATTAAAAACAATAAAAATGCCATAAAAATTTGAATAAAATCACTTTCAAAAATTCGGTATTGCTTAATAATTAACTCAAAAAAAATCCTATTCGGCATATTATTATTTACATTGGTTTTACGAGACTTAAAAAATGTTGATATTCAATTATAGAAGGCTCTATAACTTACATGATTCAGTAAAATAAATTTATTCATAAATATTTTGTAGTAATATATAGGTTCCTATTTTTTAATTTCTGGAATGGCTGATTGGACCCCTCACATCGCGGGGCCACCGGGCTTTGCCGAATTTTTCTATCATAGTTACGCCACTGTAACCAAGAGAGTCTATTCAATAAATTTGGTTCAATGTCCATTGTAACTTTACGTCAATCGAAGAAATTGTAAAAATAGTTACAATGGTAGTTTATTCGATTGTCAGATTTAAAAGAAAATTTTTTTTAGTTAATAAAATAATTACTTATTTTTTTATTCCTTGCTATGTCATTAAAAGTCTTTGCAATGAGGTTAAATGCAGCGTAGAGATTTTAGGGAGAAAATATCAGCCTAGAAGAAAGATATTAGTGATTCAAAACGTACAAGTTTAATTTGGCCCACAGTGTATATAGCGATTAAGAGCATCGTTGCTAATTAACGTTTATACCAATACACCTTAGTAAATAGGGCATATATATATAGGATATGTTAATTTCTGATGATGAGTGGCATTCAAAACGTTTTCCTCTAATTAAGAAAGGGCATGTTTACTTAATTATTCTTATTTATTTTTCGGATACACCTACCGACAATTTTTAATGAACTATATTTTTCGGCTCGTAGAAATATTGCCTATATCATCTATTATAACAACAGAATCTGTATATGTATATTTTTTGCAAAGTTGCTCCCAACTGCAGCGCAAGTTTTAAAATCGATAAATTATGCACGATACAACTTTATTTAAACACCATGTCTATTAGGCAAATTATATACTACTAGAAATTATATTGTATCAGATATCCTGATATCTTGAATATGTAGCTGAAACTTAATGGCTAAATTGACATGGTATAGGGGATGTGTGAGCGTAGTTTGGGTTAGTAACAATGGCTACTATTTGCTCAGGCAGGTAAATCTTGTCAAATTTGTATTGCAAAATGTGTTGCTTTTAGTAGGTAATCCAGCTATGAGAGAATTGGAACCAACGCTACAAAGCTTCAATACACTTCCCTTGAAGGCTATTTCAATTTGCTTCATATAATATTTTATAAGTCAGGATGTTGCAGTGATATCTATGTGTAAGAGGAATTTTTTAACTGAACTTATTCTGATTTCATAGTATTTTATAAACAGGTGATTATTGAACAAAACATTTGCAATCGAAACATAGTATGGTAATCGATTGAAAAATTGTATTAACTTTGACCTTAATTCCTAAAAACTACAAATCTCGTGTTTCTTTTTAACAAACTTATGAAAATTTAATATATCAGTATTTCTTAACACTCCATTTTTAGCCCCTTTCGACTAAAATTTCAATCTGCAATTAAATTTCTTAAGCTATAAGGTCACAGCCCCCGGTGTTCTGCCGTAGGCACCCAGGTTATTTTACTATAGCTCAGGCGCATTTCAAAACTCCACTTCTAATTTTCATTTATTCCCGAGTTTTTCGAAATCAAAGAACATCCACGATTAAATGTTTAGTAGATTCCTAGCAAAATCTATAACCTAAATTAATATAAAAGGCTTTAAGCGAAAAGTCAGGCTTTATCCCAGATGATAAATAAGGCGGGTTATGGAGAATAATAATTTTAGAGAAATATTAAACAATATGTAAAAAAACAATGTTGTTTTCAAATAAACAATGTTCATATAAATAAATTTTTCTGCGTTGTGCACATTTGCGCACCATATCCGCATCTTTTTTTGCAGTCGAAAATATGCGAGACGACTGAGACGAGCCATCAAGCTCAAAGTTAAATAAACGTTTTAGAGACAAGAACATCAAAGGATCCCGCAAAGCATTTCTGTCTTGTTGATGATTACTCCATGGCTCGTGCTCGAAATTAATTGCTTTCGAAAACAAATATTATTTGAGTTGGCGCTATATTTAGCTACATCATAAATATATGAAATAATTTAAGTGCAATTTATCGTTAGACCAAATTAGAAGAAAATTGGGCCATTTATATATGGCTATAAATTACCCAAACAAGTACTACTAACAAGTTATGATTTTGCACCAAACTATCAAAATTGCTATGAGCAATTTTATTATTAGAACCGCCAAATAAAAGTTAAGTCTTTAATAGGGTAGGCTTGCTTAACCTATAATAAAATTAATGTTTTTCAAAATATTATCTAAGATTATATATTAGAAATTATCCTTTATCATGTCTAAATGAAATCACAGTTCAAAAGTATTAGTTTCTAATTTCTAGTCATGAAGAGTGTGATCATTGTTGGTATTATGGTAAGAATCTTCATAGTACATTTAAATTAAAAATCGTTGGTTGATTTTCATATTACACTAGTATTATAATACCAGAGTATTGTTATACTCTAATAACACTTGCTGGTGGTTCCAATCGCATGAGGTTAAGTTTAGTTTGGCAGAAGAGAATCCATAATTAAAAAATATTTATATTGACTCAATGGTACACTCACAACATATTGACAAATAAACCGCTTGACAAAAAGATCAGCGGCAGGTTTCTTTACTCTCATTTCTAATGTGTTTTTTTTATATTGTCTTTAGATATTTTTTCGCAAAATAGGTCATATATTCGTATTACATAGGGGAACCAATTAAGTCGTGTAAACATTAGAAAAATTTTAGTGTGGGTCATTTTGACAATAATTTTCCGCGTTATGATATGTTACGTTAGTAAGATAATATCAAACTCTCGAGATGTTATTCAGTTTTTAAAGGGGAAAATTTCTTTAGGCGCGTTCAGCACACTTTTTCCTGGGTAGGAAATGAAATTGAGCCGTCACGTAATGCGTCACGTTCGGCTATGTTTACTTTAATATTTTTTTCCTCAAAAATGGCCTCGAGTGGGAATTTGGCACGGTTATAGGCATCACTTGGAGGGAGCCGACCGTTCACTTATTTTTGTCAATTAAAATTTCCGTTTCGGAGTTATTACGTCACATGCAATTTAAAAAAAATGTGCCTTGATATGATAGATATCGGAAAAAATTATTCATCTGGATAATATTGTCTGGCTACATTCCTTTTGATGGTCTTTGGGACCTTATTGAAATTGGCGAGTGGCGGCAATCTGAAAATGGCGAGTATTTTTTCAAAGCGTGTATATTTTTGAAAAAAAGGTCACTGTGGATCGTTCTAGCGCCGAAAAAGTTGCAAGGATCGAAAAAACTGAGACGACAGTTTGATAGGGAATTTAGAAGAGATCTCTCGCAATGTGCCTTTGTTTCTCAATCAATCAATCCGATTGAAAACGCAGAATTGGTTATTTTTGGAGTGGAAACTCTGCCGGTCTCAAAACTTATATGAATGTGGTTACGAATATAATATACCAAAAAATCGAATCTATTCGATTGGAAACGTAGAATTTGTGACTTTTGAAGTGGAAACTATGTCGGTCTCGATACATATTATATTCACTACTGACGGGAGTATGTCCATGGGACCGCAGCTCAGAGGTAGAGCATTCTCCTAGCGTGCGAGAGGTACAGGAACGATGCGCAGAATTAAAAAAACTGTATTTAATTTTTAATATCACTTTGTTGAAGTTTTTCTTTCTGTTATTAATTATTTATGGTTCTTAGTAGCAGATTCACTAATAAAAAAATATGTCAAAAACATGGTCAACAAATATTTAAACTGATGTCACTTAAATTTGTTATGATTAAATAATTTTTCCTAAGGCTGAAGTTTTCCATTATATAGGAATAAACCAAAAATCCCCCAAAACAAGGGAATTTTTAAAAATATTATGGCAGTACGCTGATGTGCAGTTGTGTCTTTGTCTGCTCTAAAATTAGAATATAGGCAGTTTGTTAGCCCATCATGCTCTCTAAGAGAGACAAAATACTCACAAAAAGTAGATAATATGGTTTCATATTTCCGCCTAGGGGTTTATTTGCCAATTTTAAGAATGGTTTTGCAAATTTTGAAGTTCTTTTTAGGTTTAAAGGGTGTTTTTGATATGAAGGTGTTATTAAAAATTACAAAAAGAAACAAACAGCTCATAAACTACTCCTCCAAAAATAAGCAATAATAAAAAAATGCTCAACTTTCAAACGATTCGGGATAATAGCTACCCATAGACCAGCATTCTTTCCTGCGGGAATGTTGAATCTCCCGGGAAAGAACGCCAGTTAATGAGTAATAAGAGGATAGATCCGCATACCATCTTTCTTGTCACGATGTACCGACGTACAGGCCCGACAAGATTGATACCCATACACCAGCGTTCTTTCCCATTGGAATGCCGAATCTCGCAGGACAGAACGCCAGCACTTCGGATAGAAATAACTGGTGAAGATGATTTTTTCGTTAGTGGTCTCTAAGCAGGTTATTTTCCCCGCAAAATATGAGACGACTGAACGAGGGGAAAAATTGAGAGGAAAGATTGCACGAAAATTATTTGAGTCAGGGGGCGATCAAAGTTTTATTATTTTGTTAGGAAAGAACGCTAGAAGAATGAATGCCGGTAATGAACGCTGGTGTATGGGTAGCTATTGATTTTAAATTTGCCAGCACTGCTTTGGCGTCAAAATAAATTTATTAAAAGTTGAACAGCAAGGGGATAGAACTGGTGAGGCTAAGCATCTAGTTCCTATATATCTACTAAGACATGCTGATATACAACTTAACACATAATGTGCAAATTTTTACTTAAATAACTGGGATAAATCCGAAATTTTCGATTTTTTCAAAGGTATTTTATTGTTATACCAATTTATTTACCTTTATTTTCGTACTTTACATCCTATAGAGTTATTGAAATACCAATATGATGGTGAATATCCATTACATCCGGATAAAATAAGTCAAGGACTTTCCAAATTCTAAAACTTCTGGAAATATAAAATAAAAATGACTGATTTAAATTTCCAAAAAAATCATGTTTTTTAAAACTTGTGTGAACTATTTAACAAAATGTATGTTCGTTGCCATGGTAGCTTTGGCTTAGCTTAGGTTAACAGTTTTAATAAATGTGAAAATACGGAACAACTTTTTGCAAGTAGTTTATCTCGCTTAGAGAGCACTATTGTTGACAAAACATTAAAAAAACAATCTATTATTTTTGCGCGAAGTTACGTTTACAACTTTTTCCAAGTAGTCTATCTTGCTTAGAGAGCAATAATGTTGACACAACATTAAAAAAAACAATCTATTTTTTTGGGCGAATTTACGTTTAATTTCTGATTTAGTCTTGCCTAAAAGTACATTTAATCATAGCAAATCTACATAAAAAGAGCTCTTAAAACATAAATAAAGCCGTTGATAAATCTACTTTCTGTTTAAGTGGCATTTTAAAGATTTGTTTATCAAGATTTTGTTTTTTTTATTCTGTATCTGCTGCTAAATAACATTAATAAAAAAAATGGCAAAGAGACAAAAGATTTTGTCATTATCTTAATAACCTATTATAACGCGACAAAAAAAATATTGTCAAAATGCTACACTCTCAAATATTTCGAATTTCTACCCTACTTACTTGACTCCTATCTGTAATAGAAAAATATCGCTTATTATAATCTAGACCGAAAAACTTTTCGGGATTGTATAGTAACTTTTTTAACTCTATCTGATTAAATTTCTTTCTCAAGCAGAATCGCATTTTCTTTGGATGTTTGTTACAAGAGTACATGAATCAATCGGTGGGCTATTTTTATGATTTCGTGCTTGTCACTTGTTTCTATGTTCGATCGGCCTAATGTTGGATTCAAATATTTCATGTGTCAGTTCTTTTCCTTAGTAGTATTTATCTCACAGTATTCTATAGGCTTTATTTTCCCTTCTTCTAACAGCTTTCTTCTTTTATCCATGAGCTTTCTTGTTTCCTTTGGCATATAATTTTTCGTTTTCTTGTCTTTTAGTGTCACCTATTTCCATATTTTAATCAGCGTTCTTATTAATACCTCATTCATTCGTTGATGTTTTTGTTAAATTTTTAAGTGGCGTTCTCTTTTTAATCTCTGCTTCGATTTAATTCATTCATTTTTAGCTGTTCTTTGTTTCTATCTCTACTTTTCTTCATAAAAAATCTGCTTTCAATCGACGCTTTGTTCTTACCATCCTGTGGCTACTACCGCAACGAAATTCTTGTGTTGTTATGTCTCGTACTACGTATTTTTCTGTTGATAGGATGTGATCGATTTCATTTCTGGTCTTCCCATTTTTTTAGGTATTTTGCTATGGAAATAATTAATTGTGTAAAGGCAGGTAGTTTATTAAAGTAGCTCCGAATATAATTTTTGTTCCTCTTCGTCCAACTTTTTGCCAAGTTTCGCATTGAAATTTCTAGTGTATGTTGGGTTTTACGTTCATCCATGAGTTTCGTGGCATTCTGTAAAATATTTCAAAGTTTTCATCTACGGATTCTTCCGGTGGCGGCTCGTGACAAAAAGTAGATAACTAAAGTTAAAGTGAGGCTTTACATATTGCGATATCCCACTCTCCTTGGGCATATATAACGTGCGTTAAAAAACCTTATCAAGAAGGCTTGGGGTAACAATTAATTTTTTAATACCACATTTGTCAAATTTATTATCTAAACTTAGAGAACTACACACAATAAGTTTTTACAACTCATTGACCTGTTAATTATCAATACAAATAAATAATAATAGACAAGTTTAACAACAATGTTTAAGTTTTTGAATCCCAAATATAATAATTAAATCATAAACGTAAAATCTGTCGCATAAATTGGCGCCGAATCATATATAAATTTATAAATACTCCACAATGCAATTGACAGGCGGCGCGCGGCGCAACTAATTTCGCTCCGGACGGATTCGGGCTTCATAATTTGGAGCCCCTGGCCCAACATAGAACATCGAACCAAGGAGGAAGAGCCGGTAGCGTTGCGTAGATGACGTCAATGGCTAGTAACGTAACCATGGTAACAAATATAAATAACGCAGATTAAGTTAATAAACGTGAAAGGCGGGAAATTTCTGGAGCTCATGTACGTTCGGTATACCTTGACAAGTCATCCGGAAAAATAAGCGAAATATAAACGTTCGTTTGATATAGGCTGCCCCTTGAAACATAACATACATTTTAATTTAATAGGTGTTTCGAATTTTGGTTTACTGGTATCGATTGATTTTCTCAATAAAGTACGGTTTAGACTTTCTGAATATAAAGGGTTTATATAGTAAATTTAAAATGCAAGAAATTAAATGAGAGACAGGAAGATAAATAAAAAAATAAAGGTATGAAGAGCACACGGGAAGGTTTCTCTTTTCTGAAGAGTGTTCTTTCTTTATAGTTCCTGAAAAAAAAGTTTTAGTTTTTTTTTACGTTAAATTCATCATCACTCCTATTGTTACCATGGTCGGCAACTCCACGTAGTAATTTTGATCTTCTTCAGCAACGAATTTCTTTAGCTTCTGTGGCTTTAGGTATTTTTTCCTTGGGAACCGGAATAGCTTGTTTATATAACAATTTTAGGGAATCCTTGTAAGTCAAATTTGGTTCCTCAATAATGATGCCTTGTCTCGCGCCGTTATAATGTTCTCTTCTTTCTATTGTTCTTGGATGTTCATGGCTTATTTGAATTTCTCTTAGTGGTCTTGTGGAGAATGGGCACTTATTCTTATAGGTTGGTGCTAGAAAATCTATCCAGGCGAAAAACATGTCTTGCTTGCACTCTACAATATCAAATGGTCGTGCTTTGCATTTGACGTTTTTTCAAACTTGTGGGATATCACTTTTTGGTTAATACCTATACCAAAGTTCTTATAACATTCAAGGTAGGAATGACCTGTTAGGAAAAATGCAACAATCACACAGTCATAGCGCTTTTTATGTACCAGGAAATGCAAAAATCCTAAAAAAGGGTGTGATGCCTACCTACAATTTGAAACTTACACAGATATAATATTTCAGCTTCTGTAATGTACAGAACTTACTTTTCATATCGTCAACTGAGCTACCTTGCCTTTTAAGACTACTTTTTATTCTTATTAGTCTTCTGTTTGTTGTTCCACGTCTTCTAATTGACAGATAGAAATTAACCCAGCTAAATGTCTGTTCTGTGAATTTCTGTTTGTAATAAATTGAACTTTCTTACAATATTATTTTTTTCGTCGTCACTCAATTTTTGAAAACAACGATTCTTACAGCTAAACGGATTCACAGTCTCAAACGTATGGTTTCGGACATGCTTCTTAACACCTCTCACACGACCACAAGAGTTTCTCTTTCGTGTTTTACTTAAGAAGTATGACATTGGCACAGAGTCGTTATCAGTACTAGACATGATAATAATATTATTTCCGACCTTGATAACGCGACAAAAATATGCGCTGTACAGGGTTATCCAACGAGGACTAGGCAAGGCGATTTTTTGAGTTTCCCTGTACTTTTATAAAAAAAAAACTGAAATAGCCATCTTATGAAATTTTCTACCGCGAATTCGGATATATTCAGCAAAAAACAATTGAACATCAAATAAAAGTGCTAGGGGTAACTTTGATATTTTTTTAAATGGAACATATTACCACATTTTTGAACTCTCTAGAAAAATCTAAACACATTTTGTGCATAATATCCTATACCTATCTTTAGCTGTTTACCAAATATTGACAGCTGAAAGTCGGGTATTTTGACACTTTGACAGGCTCTTAAATCTAAACCGAAAACGGTTTGCACATTCACATTCCTGTCTTAATTTTTCATAAACTATCGAATGACAGTATCTTCGAATTTAACCTGCGGATAAAATTAACCGGGACTTTTAATCCTCCGGTTAAATTCGAAGTTACTATCATTCGATAGCTTATGAAAACTCAAGATAGGAATGTGCAAACAGTTTTCTTTAATCTCGTGCGGTTTACATTTTAGAGCCTGTCAAAATGCCCGACTTCAACTGTCAATATTTGGTAAACAGCTAAAGGTAGATATAGGATATTATACACAACATTTGTTTAGAATTTTCTAGAGAGTCCAAAAATGTAGCAATATACAGGGTACCATTTAAAACAATATCAAAGTGACCCTTAGCACTTTTCATTGATGTTCAATTGTTTTTTGCTGAACATATCCGAATTCGCGGGAGAAAATTACATATGATGGCCATTTCAGTTTTTTTTTTATTATACAGGGAAAGGCAAAAAATCGCCTTGTCTGGTTCTTGTTGGATAACCCTGTACACTTGAACACGATTAGAATTACACTAAAAATTAAACATGAGTAAATTGACTGTCAAATGCCACAATAGTCGAAACAGATATTATTAAGCAGGAACACTGTTGCCAGACATTTACTGTAGTGTCGTTAGAGAAATTCGTTAGAAAAAATGGTGCGCAATGGGTGTCGCCTCGTTCTTTTATTTAGGTGAATGAATGCAAATACACACTGATTTTACGAATGAATTAGTAATCCATTCCTAAAATCAATGTACATTTGCATTCATTCACCGAAATAAAAGAAAAATATACACACTCTTTGGATTACATTATTCTTCGTATGTATATATTCGTCAAATATTTCACTTTATACATGGCCCTCCGCTCGCTTCGCTCGCCCCGGGCGCGCAACCAAACAAAACTAACCCAAGTTATGCCCAAAATGAAGGGTAAAAATATGTTTTCATTTATTTTCACGTCCTAATTTCATTACTTTCACGTTACACCTGGGAAAGTGGTAGTGGAAGTTTGCCGTTCTAGGTCAATTTAGGCCCAAAGCTGGAACTCGTGCATTTTTGCGGCTTAAGTTCAAATGGGGCGGATCCTCCGATTTTTTGGCTTAAACTATTGTATAGTGAAAAAAAACACAATCTGCAAAATCGACACAACCTATATGTCCCCAGACCCAAATCCCAATTTTCGTTATTTTGGACTTAGATCCCGTGTGCTCTTTATCTTGTTTATCATTCTTGTTTCTTCTCATTTATTTGTAAGAAAGGCCACTGGATACTTCGATTATTTCCGGCGAAGTTCTGACTTGACTGAATATGTATTTCCTACTTGTTAACTTTATTGCCTTTATGTTAAAGTGTGTTATCATAGTTTAATAGTGGCTTAAATCCACTGATTAACAAGGTGTACAGAACATATTAAAAAAATAATAAAACATTGAGTTTTTTTTCAGGTTGCTCTATTACAAATTTACCAACAAGCACAATCACAAACTACCACAGTCGCAACAGTTACAGGTCCCAGTTCATGCAGCAATGACTCCCAGAGATGGGAAGCTGCTGCTTGCAATCAATACTATCAATGCTATCTAGCCCTATGGAACTATTATGTCGTTCTGAGGAATTGCAGTTCTGGACAGCAATACAATTCAGCAAATGAAAGTTGTATAACAAATTCTACATGTTATCTATAATGACGTTCCTTTAATAACAAGTTTGATGAATTGACTGTTGTAATAAATATATCGATAATATATCTATATTCTATAACCAAAAAAAAGTAAACTTCTTTCAATATTTCCTAATTCACAAAAGGTTGGGTGGCACACGAAGTCCTTTAAATTTCGCTTTGAAATACATTTTTAGTTGCGACTTCTGTGGCAAAATATGGTAGGTAGACAAAAAGGCATGAGGTTCCAGCTCTGATCGATAAATTGGGATTAGCCACTGTAAAAACAAATATAGTACTGAAAGAGCTTCCAATTGACTCTTGCCAGTATGCTCAATTACCATCTGGATTATCCAGGTTGTCGCTATTCGTCTTTGAATTGGTACCTATCTTCATAACGAAGTTAATTTATAAGTTGTTTGTGCGAGCCATCCATAATTATTCTTTGCCTTGAGGGTGGGAAATGACTACCGAGGACACATGACACAAAGTCATCATCATCATTGTTTAATAATTTTGTTGTGATATATTAAATTAAAGTTTAATTTAAGTAGTTGGCATAAGTCATGAGTAAGTTTATACAGAGCTAGACAAATGTTGCGAAACGAAACGCTATGACAAAATCGAGTTTCTCAAGCGTAATAATTGGGTATTTGCGAGATCTGGAAACAGATTTCTTAAAGCCGGTAGTATGAAATTACGTAGTAGATTCAGGCAAGCATCAGCTTGTTGAAAGAGAAAATGAATCTCTGAAGTTTGATTCAATTATTCTAGCTCTTCAATAAGGTCCAACATTTTCTGATAAAACTGCATGCGCCCATCCGGATAACCTTCTGGCGGGGGTGTTGAAGTAACTTTATTTTGTAAGGATCTATTTTATTTTGCTTTAAGATTCTTCTGAACAGATCTTTCAGAATTATCGTTTTGGATACTGCATTGCTTGGCATCTCTTGTATCGCAAGCAAATTATCCAAATATCATTGAGTGCAGATTTGGGACGTCCAGATTTAGATACATTTTTCACGTTTACTACGTGCTCAAAATTGATCTCCAAATTGGTTCAGGAAAACTGATGTCATATCGAACATATATTTCTTGACATGAATGACGCCTATCTCCGTATCCAATCATCAAGGGCCAAGGTGATGCGCTCCCTTACATTTACGTACACCATTGTGCCGAGGCCGAGCACTAAAAGTGTAGACTTAATACTCAGATAATACATTATTGGTTTTTGATAATAAATTACCGCTTTTGATATTAACTGTCACCAAATTTTTTTGAAAATACAGCAATAGAAACCTAGCACTGTCAATTAATATTATATTTTTTTCAGTTGTAATTGGCAACACCGACAATGCTGCGTATTATTATTTTATTTAAAATATCTGCTATATAAATGCACTATAATTTTTATAGTAGGTGTGGGAGAATCAAAATCCGCCACGCTAACGGTTGTAGCGCAGTAATTAATTAAAGATAAATGTAACTTTTTATTTGACCTTGCATCTGCCAAGCGTTAAAATAGCCATATGTTAAGAATGCCGTCAAAATGCATTTTAAGATGTTCTTTTTTTAACCTTTCTTAATTTTTGAATATATTCTAGTTATTAGAGTAGTTACTTGATTACTAAATAAAAACTGCCAAAATAATAATGAATTTTATTGCTATCCTTATTTGCGTTCACAAAAACCTCAAATTATTGAACCGTTCGGTCTGTCAGACCGGACGAACAATAATTCGTATTCCTTTGCACGGCCACTGGCCGGTTAATAATAATCAGGCTTTTTGCTGTAATTACAGAATTACATCGTTATTTATATAAGAGCATAAACAGACCATATGCAAGGCAGGTAGCTACAAATAATTTGGAGGTGGCTGAAATCAAGAAACATCTACTTCTTTCTATAATCTAAACCTAAGCCTAAATTTTCATGTAAAGTGTTTTCTTCTTTCGCAATTATGAGCAGCAAGAAGTCTAATTAAACTGAAATATCTAAGCAGACGCCCCAGGGAAATTAACTTTGTATGGTTTTAGTTAATAGTTGCTCCGTTCTTTCATATTTGTAAGTGGGCAAGCAGCAAGCAAACTACAAGACGTTAGAGCACTTTAGAATAATTATCATGAGATAAGTAAATAGGGAAATGGGATAAGATTTTTGAAGAAACATTTGATTACTGAACGTAGTTAGGACTACGTCGCGTCGCGTCGTTGAGATGTTCTGCAAAGTATTGTTGGAGAGGAGGATGCACAAATTTTTTTCAAGCGAATCTAAGTAACAGTCATGTAAAATATCCCCAAAAGGCACAGAAGAGGAACTATAAAAGGAATTAATCTTAAAATTAGAGCATACCAAAACATACATTTTTGAGGAGACAGGAGGATTACAGACGATAAAGATATACCGAACATTGAAAGGAATCAAAGAAAACATAAATATGAGTTATTTTTTATATGTTTCAAATACCGAGCAAATGATTACACAAAATATTAAATATTTCTTGATCATTGGTAAATTCACTCAAAAAGAATCATGTCAGCCCAAGAAAGATGGCTTACAATGATGGGGAAAGAACTGCATCAAATGTGATTGCCAACGCCTTTGCGGATCATTTTTAAAATTGCGACAGGTATACCAGTAATCAGCAGCATTCGGTAGTGTCCGACGGTGAGTGTATTTTACTTAGTTAATTTAAATTTTTAATTGAAAGTATTCAAGAGCGATTAACTTGGTCGGACAGGTGCAAAAAGACTGGTGCTTTTATTTTTTTCTGAAATAACGTTGTAGTTTATTAGCATCCCCCACTTTTTTTTTACCTACGGCACTTTCCAACATATTAAATTGTCCTCATTTTCGAGTCTGAAAAAAGGGTGGGGATATAGAGATCTCTAATCAAATTTCATTGTTGCCAATTATGGCAAAATAATTTGAGTCATTCATCACAGATGATCTTTCTACTGATACCACTTATCGCTTGTCCAAAAACTGAGCTCATAGGTGTGAGAGATCCATACCTTCCAGATTGAAGTCATTTTGTGAATATTGGAAATATATAAATTAGAATATCGAGGATGCTACATTTCGCTTGTCTTCAGTAAGTGTGATATATGCCAACGATCTGAAAATATTTTGTACCATTGATTCCATGAGTGCTGGTTTGGCTGTTCGACAAGATTTGGTAAGTCTGGTTGGTTGGCTTAAGAAAAACTTCTTGAATGTTAAATTTTTTAAATATAAGATTGCGAGATTTTTTAAGTGAAATTTCATCTAGAATATCAGTATTCCAACTCAGATCAGATCAAATAGAGCAATAATTATATCGTTTATCACTAAACTGAACAACTAACTGACCCAAAATAACTATGGATGCTAGCGATTCCCTGACATATTTATGAAAAACTACAAGAAAAACTTTCAAAATTGCAGCTTTATGTACTATGCACATAGTAACCCAATATTCTAGATGTGTGGTAAGACTGTTAGTAATCGTAGATGGAGCCGTTTCTTTCGTTATGTAAATAATTTTATGTATTACTGTTTGGAGTGTTTTACTCTGTAAATATTGCTGACACTAAATGAATAAATTTATTATTTTTATTGTTTCGATAGTCGTAAGAATGATAGCCAAAACTGGATTAGATGCATTGGTAAGCCGGATCCATTAAGTAAACTGACAATTTGGCTTAAATTAAATCCAATATGCCTATATTATTAAAACAACTAGTCTCTAACTCGAAGTCATTCAAATCGTTAGGCTGGACTGTCTTATATTGAGCAAATTTACAAAGCTACCTGTGCGATTCACCCTGGGACCTCCCGCAATCGACTGTGTGGCTTATGCTGATAAATTATTCTCACGACTTTCCGCGAGCGGAAAACAATCCAAGAACAAATCCCCAAAGAAATTGGCATTTTGGAATCAAAATAAAGTTCTCTCATCCGTAAACTGTTTCAAACATTCCTATATTGTCAATTTTGCCAATTTCTTTCATGTAAAAATCCCCCGCGGAAATAAAGTTAGCTGTGCTACGGCTTGTCAGCCGAAAAAGTTAAATTGACGTTCAACTGTTCAATTTGAAACTTAAATTCAATCCGATTCGAAGTACGGTCGTTTATACCGGAGGGAGATCAAAATTCAAAGTTCACAATTATTGCCAGGTTATCTTAATCGGATTTATAGCCCTTCAGACTAAAATTTAAATACATTAATAAAATGTTACTTCTTAAATATTACAAGCTGGTTATCTTTTCTACGAATGTTAGGAAATATCATCCTTTATGTTGTCTCTATTTGTCGCGCCGCGCCGGGCCGCGTAAAGCCATTGTCCAGTACAACACAGCACACCTTCTCGAATAATAGGTATTATTATGGCTTTGCATGGCCCTCTGATCGCTTCGCTCGCTACGGGGGCTCAGTCAACAAGAACTAACCAAGTGCTAACCAAGGCTAACCCAAACTAACCCAAAATTAAGAAAAAAAGGTAATTAATAAAAAAAACAATAAACAAAACATCTGTCGCGACCGACGGGAATCGAACCCGCAGCGCAGGAATGATAGGCAAGCACTCTGCCTACTACATCACCGAGGCGTTGCAGAAGTTTTGTTAGAATGTAGAGATACGCCAACTGGGACATAAGAATATTATCAAGAAGGCTATGATCGTGACCTTCGAAAGAGCAAGACCATGGCTCACCGACGTTATGTCTGCGTGACGTAAAGCTGAACATAACATAATATTTTAAATACGTAAATTGATGATGTTCAAAAATATATGTGGAGGGAGAATTACAATAGCCACATTGCATAATACCCGAACATTTTTCAACACTTTTACGGGGAATCTCGCTTAATTTCAAAGAGAGGGTTCAGGTTTTCGCGACACAGTGCTACTTTTTTGTTAAATTAAACATACCGTCAACAAAAAGCACTCTTGGTTTTTGATATATCGGGTGAATTTGAAAATTGTCACTTTTGACACAAAATTAAAATTTTTCTTATAGAACCTTTTCCCGAAACACCCTGTACATTTTTATCCAATTAAATTAGGCATTTTCTGTGATTTCCAAAAATATATAATAGTATATATTTATTTTTAATAAATAAGCTGCAGTTTTCTCCTTATTTAATAGTAATAGCGCTGATGAAAGAAAAGAAGTATTTTTGGATATTATGTATTCTGAAGAAGTTTTGAAGTGATTTTGAAACATATTTTTTATTAACTCAACAACTTATTTACTACGGTGGACTATAGGGCAGGAGACCGATCGCAATACATTAATTTCGGCCACAGATTTGCATCGGTAATTCAACTTATTGCTTTCTAAAAGACAAATAACGATTTTATATTAATTTAAAGCTATTTTTTCTACGACTGCCCTGAAAATAGACAAAAACGCACTAACAACTGCTCATGAAAATTGGACATTTCAAACATCATGTGAAAAGTATACTTTGCACACGGCGTATGCAAAGTATACTTTTCACACGCTTATTCGGGCATTTAGATTAAAGGACTTCGTCTCCCTTTTGAGCTTCTCCCTCAAAGGTCCTATTACCAGATCTTTAAAAAGGGGGCCCAATTATAGGGCATCACCTCCCGGGAGCCCCTTTTTGCAAAACTGTAGAAAATGGAACTCTTATACCAGGGGCCCCCTTTTAAGACTTGGGCCCCATTTTAGGGCTTCGCCCCCGGGGGCTAGTTATAGCTTAGCGAGAATCTCTTACTCACGTAGCTTCTTTCATTAGGAATAAAATTTTCTGATAAATCAATAATAAAAATGTTTCCTATATAACATGTAATTTTCTACCACACTCCCAGTGGGGGGCACCCTGTATCTAGCAGTCGTAGAAAAAGTATAGTGTGCTACACGTGCTGAAAAGACTTTTCACACTCATTAGACTTTATGACACTCGCTTACGGCTCGTGCCACCAAACTGTCTCATTCGTGTGAAAAGTCTTATTTTCAGCACTTGTTGCACAATATACTATTTTAATATGCATTAAAATTTCATCCACTGATTTTGCTTTATAATTATATTAAATGATAAAATTGACAAAAACATGTGCTTCCTAACTTACATTACTTTTTATTGTTTTCATGGATTTAGGCTTAAAAGAGGCAACAAATTTAGCAAGAGTCTTTTATGCGCATGTGTTCCTTGCTAGGCTTAAAATGCATGGATTATTATGAGATAATAACTATTTTCTATTAACTTATTGCTTTCTAAGAGACAAATAACGATTTTATATTAATTTAAAGTTATTTTTTAATATGCATTAAAATTTCATCGACTGATTTTGCTTTATAATTATATCAAATGAGAAAATTGAAAAGACAACATGTGCTTCCTAACTTACATTATTTTTTATTGTTTTCAAGGATTTAGGCTTAAAAAAGGCAACAAATTTAGCAGGAGTCTTTTATAAGTGTTTGTTTTATGTCAGAGCAGGAATATTTTTGAAAAAAATAGCAGACATTTTAAAATATATATATTAAAGCTAATGCAAGTTTTACCAGTAAAGAACGGATGAACGCTACCTAATTTTAAAGAATGTGTTGAAAAGCTGCAGAAAATTGCTTTTAGCACTAAAGATGTACCTAGCTATACTTTCAATTTATACAGGAAGATTTAGAGTTTATATAGTCATGAATCATTGGCGAAGATGAACTACCGAGCCAAAACCACTTTAAAACAAGTGGCGTGGCCGCCTGTGCCTGTGGCACGCGCGAGGCCCTTCGGGCCTCGTTTGTGTGACCTTCGGTCACACATTATTGCCACGCTCCTATCCGTACCGTGGCCTATAGTTAGAAAGCCCTTATAATTAGATTTACCAATCGCTAGTCTAATTTTACCGTGATAATTTTCTAATTGGTTGCCATGGTAACCGACTTGTCAACGTCAATCGTTAAATTTTTTTTTATCTTTATCTAAATACCAAATATCAAATCTCTAAGTCGTACGATTGACGAATTATGTCGATTTTTTACTTTTTATTTGTTTACCAAAGCAACCAATTTTTTAGTATGAAATTAGGCTTCATAAACAATCCTAAGTACTATATATTTTATTAATGATATACATATTATTAATTGGTTGCCATGGTAACCGACTTGTCAACGTCAATTGTTAATTGCTTTTTTAATCTTTACCTAAATATCATATATCAAATCTCTGCGACCTGTAAGTGCCAAAAAACGGTAACTTGTCCTGTTTTCACACCCTGTATAACAATTAAAGCAAAAGAGCAAAGGAACAAAAATACGTGTCTTACCGAATACTTTTATTTGACATAAAAAAAGAATTTTATCCTTGTTTACACGGACAGAAACGTTAAAAAACGGTAACTTCTCCTGTTTTCACACCCTGTATATTAACCGATCGTAACCAAAATCAATATGTTCCAAGGGTTTGTGGACCTCTACCTCTATGCCAAATTTCAAGTCGCTATCTTCAAAATTGCGACCTGTAAATGCCAAAAAACTGTAACTTGTCCAGTTTTCACACCCTGTATAACAATTAGAGCAAAAGTGCAAAGGAACAAAAATACGTGTCTTACCGAATACTTCCATTTGACATAAAAAAAGAATATTATCCTTGTTTACACGGACAAAAATGGCAAAAACGGTAACTTGTCCTGTTTTCACACCCTGTATATAAACCGATCGTAACCAAAATCAATAGGTTCCAAGGGTTTGTGGACCTCTACCCCTATGCCAAATTTCAAGTCGCTATCTTCAAAATTGCGACCAGTAAATTCCAAAAAACGGTAACTTGTCCTGTTTTCACACCCTGTATAACAATTAGAGCAAAAGAGCAAAGGAACAAAAATACGTGTCATACCGAATACTTTCATTTGACATCAAAAAATAGAAAAGTTGGTCCTTGTTTACACGGACAAAAATGCCAAAAAACGGCAAAACACTGTAACTTGTCCTGTTTTCACACCCTGTATATTAACCGATCATAACCAAAATCAACAGGCTTCGAGGGTTTATGGACCTCTACCTCTATGCCAAATTTCAAGTCGCTCTCTTGAAAAGTTGGTCCTTGTTTATGCCAAAAATGCCAAAAAAAAGGAAACTTGTCCTGTTTTCACACCCTGTATATTAACCGATCGTAACCAAAATCAATAGGTTCCGAGGGTTCGTGGACCTCTACCTCTATGCCAAATTTCAAGTCGCTATCTTCAAAATTGCGACCTGTAATCGATTTCATCACATACACACACATACATACATACATACATACATACACACATACATACAGACAAAAAATCAAATTTTTTTTTTTCGATTACAAATCGATTGGTATAAGTTTCAGAGCGATCCAACGTACCGCTACGAAGTTTTTGTCCCGATTGGTCTCGCCCTATAGAAAGCCCATATTATAAATGGAGGCTTTTTAACAAGCGGCGTGGCCGCCTGTGCCTGCGGCACGCGCGAGGCCCTTCGGTCCTCGTTTGTGTGACCTTCGGTCACACATTATTGCCACGCTCCTATCCGTACCGTGGCCTATAATTAGAAAGCCCTTATAATTAGATTTACCAATCGCTAGTCTAATTTTACCGTGATAAATTTCTAATTGGTTGCCATGGTAACCGACTTGTCAACTTCAATCGTTAAATTTTTTTTCTTTACCTAAATACCAAATATCAAATCTCTAAGTCGTACGATTGACGAATTATGACGATTTTTTACTTTTTTTTTGGTTACCATAGCAACCAATTTTTTAGTATGAAATTATGCTTCATAAACAATCCTAAGTACCATACTATATATTTTATTAATGATATACATATTATTAATTGGTTGCCATGGTAACCGACTTGTCAACGTCAATTGTTAATTGTTTCTTAATCTTTACCTAAAACCATATATCAAATCTCTAAGTCGTACGATTGACGAATTATGACGATTTTTTGCTTTTTTTTTGTTACCTTAGCAACCAATTTTTTAGTATCAAATTAGGCTTCACAAACAATCCTAAGTACCATACTATATCTTTTATTAGTGATATACATATTATTAATTGGTTGCTATGGTAACCATGTTGTCAACAAAAAATGCTAACATACTTTCACCTCTACTTATAAATTGACATCGAAAAAAAGAAAAGTTGGGACTTGTTTACACGGACAAAAATGCCAAAAAACGTTAACTTGTCCTGTTTTCACACCCTGTATATTAACAGATCGTAACCAATATCAATAGGCTTCGAGGGTTTGTGGACCTCTACCTCTATGCCAAATTTCAAGTCGCTATCTTCAAAATTGCGACCTGTAAATGCCAAAAAACCGTAACTTGTTCTGTTTTCACACCCTGTATATTAACCGAGCGTAACCAAAATCATTAGGCTTCTAGGGTTTGTGGACCTCTACCTCTATGCCAAATTTCAAGTCGCCATCTTCAAAATTGCGACCTGTAAATGCCAAAAAACGGTAACTTGTCCTGTTTTCACACCCTGTATAACAATTAAAGCAAAAGAGCAAAAAAACAAAAATACGTGTCTTACCGAATACTTTCATTTGACATAAAAAAAAGAATTTTATCCTTGTTTACACGGACAGAAATGTTAAAAAACGGTAACTTGTCCTGTTTTCACACCCTGTATATGAACCGATCGTAACCAAAATCAATATGTTCCGAGGGTTTGTGGACCTCTACCTCTATGCCAAACTCCAGGTCGCTATCTTCAAAATTGCGACCTGTAAATGCCAAAAAACTGTAACTTGTCCTGTTTTCACACCCTGTATAACAATTAGAGCAAAAGAGCAAAGGAACAAAAATACGTGTCTTACCGAATACTTCCATTTGACATAAAAAAAGAATATTATCCTAGTTTACACGGACAAAAATGGCAAAAAACGGTAACTTGTCCTGTTTTCACACCCTGTATATAAACCGGTCGTAACCAAAATCAATAGGTTCCAAGGGGTTGTGGACCTCTACCTCTATGCCAAATTTCAAGTCGCCATCTTGAAAAGTTGGTCCTTGTTTATGCCAAAAATGCCAAAAAAACGGAAACTTGTCCTGTTTTCACACCCTGTATATTAACCGATCGTAACCAAAATCAATAGGTTCCGAGGGTTTGTGGACCTCTACCTCTATGCCAAATTTCAAGTCGCTATCTTCAAAATTGCGACCTGTAATCGATTTCATCACATACACACACACACACACACACACATACAGACAAAAAATCGAAAATTTTTTTTTCGATTACAAATCGATAGGTATAAGTTTCAGAGCGATCCGACGTACCGTTACGAAGTTTTTGTCCCGATTGGTCGCGCCCTATAGAAAGCCTATATTATAGATAATGGCTTTCTAACAAGTGGCGTGGCCACTCGTGCCTGCGGCACGCGCGAGGCCCTTCGGGCCTCGTTTGTGTGACCTTCGGTTACACATGATTGCCACGCTCCTATCCGTGCCGTGGCCTATAATTAGAAAGCCCTTATAATTAGATTTACCAATCGCTAGTCTAACTTTACCGTGATAATTTTCTAATTGGTTGCCATGGTAACCGACTTGTCAACGTCAATCGTTATTTTTTTTTCTTTACCTAAATACAAAATATCAAATCTCTAAGTCTTACGATTGACGAATTATGTCGATTTTTTACTTTTTTTGGTTACCATAGCAACCAATTTTTTAGTATCAAATTAGGCTTTATAAACAATCCTAAGTACCATACTATATATTTTATTAGTGATATACATATTATTAATTGGTTGCCATGGTAACCGACTTGTCAACGTCAATCGTTATTTTTTTTAATCTGTACCTAAATACCAAATATCAAATCTCTAAGTCGTACGATTGACGAATTATGACGATTTTTTACTTTTTTTGGTTACCATAGCAACCAATTTTTTAGTATCAAATTAGGCTTCATAAACAATCCTAAGTACCATACTATATCTTTTATTAGTGATTTACATATTATTAATTGGTTGCTATGGTAACCATTTTGTCAACAAAAAATGCTAACATACTTTCACCTCTACTTATAAATTGACACCGAAAAAAGGAAAAGCTGGTCCTTGTTTACATGGACAAAATTGCCAAAAAACGTTAACTTGTCCTGTTTTCACACCCTGTATATTAACAGATCGTAACCAAAATCAATAGGCTTCGAGGGTTTGTGGACCTCTACCTCTATGCCACATTTCAAGTCGCTATCTTCAAAATTGCGACCTGTAAATGCCCAAAAACTGTAACTTGTCCTGTTTTCACACCCTGTATATTAACCGATTGTAATCAAACTCAACAGGCTTCGAGGATTTTTGGACCTCTACCTCTATGCAAAATTTCAAGTCGCTATCTTCAAAATTGCTACCTCTAATGGCCAAAAAACGGTAACTTGTCCTGTTTTCACACCCTGTATATTAAACGATCGTAACCAAAATCAATAGGATTCGAGGGTTTGTGGACTTCTAACTTTATGCCAAATTCCAAGTCGCTATCTTCAAAATTGCGACCTTAAATGCCAAAAAACGGTAACTTGTCCTGTTTTCACACCCTGTATAACAATTAGAACAAAAGAGCAAAGGAACAAAAATACGTGTCTTACCGAATACTTTCATTCGACATAAAAAAAGAATATTATCCATGTTTACACGGACAAAAATAGCAAAAAACGGTGACTTGTCCTGTTTTCACACCCTGTATATTAACCGATCGTAACGAAAATCAATGGGTTCCGAGGGTTTGTGGACCTCTACCTCTATGCCAAATTTCAAGTCGCTATCTGCAAAATTGCGACCTGTAAATGCCAAAAAACGGTAACTTATCCTGTTTTCACACCCTGTATAACAATTAGAGCAAAAGAGCAAAGGAACAAAAATACGTGTCTTACCGAATACTTTCATTTGACATAAAAAAAGAAAATTTGGTTCTTATTTACACGGACAAAATTGCAAAAAAACGCCAAAAAACGGTAACTTGTCCTGTTTTCACACCCTGTATATTAACCGATCCTAACCAAAATCAATAGATTCCGAGGGTTTGTGGACCTCTACCTCTATGCCAAATTTCAAGTCGCTACCTTCAAAATTGCGACCTGTAGTCGATCCCATCACATACACACATACACACATACACACATACACACACACACACACATACACACATACATGTTTCTGCATTTACTATGGCATCTGTGCATCAGACAAAATTGTGGCATCTCTGAAACTATGACGCGTAGGTTATTCTTGGGGCTGTATTCATCAACCCCATGTAACTGGTTTTGAAATACACTCCTTAATAATCGGGATATTGACTGCATGAATTATCGTCGAATATGGCATCGGAGGTCACTTGTACCCCTGATACAGGTTTCCAGTGTAAAATGCCGTAAATACTTTGGGTACATGGTATGTGTATGATGCCTGATATACTCTTAATGCACAGTTGGTGCATGATGCCTTTAGTGGTTTTATGACATGGTTTGGGTGAGGTGCATACTATTGTAGGGATCGCGTATTATGTGAAATATCTTGAGTCCTTCTCGAGAATTCAGGAATCAAGGACATTTTGGCTCTAATGTCTAGCTTCAATTTATTGCTTGATAAAGTATGAGGCACTGAGAGGTTGCTGGTTTCACATATGAAACAAGTGCAAAAATTAGAAGTTATGTGCACGTGATATGAAAAACTGCGAACGATACCGTAGATCAAGTTGGAAAAGACGTACTTTTTGCCTCTGGGTTACTTCCAACTATGGTCGAGAAGGTTCTCTAAGTTCAAACATAATGCAAACAGTATTTTGTCGCATTAGTGCGAAAAATTGCACTAAGACCTATTTCAAAATAAAAAGTAGTGCAAGAAATTTTTTGCGCTATTCTTAGAATCACAATGTCGCTAATTATAACCACATTCGAGTTTGTCAAAAGAGAACTGGTTGTTCATTATGCTCTTTTATACAGCGTGAACCACGAGGAATCGTTATTTTTTTTTCTCTGAGTCTCTCCGTTTAGAATATACAGTGCGATAAATAAAACTATTTTTTCTACAGCCGCGCGCAAAATGAAATAAAATCACAAAATCGACGAATGCCGTGGATCTTGATTTTGCGCTCTAGCGCGAACATGGAAAATTCTCACTTTTTCCGTCGAGTATGCTATGAATAGTAATGGCAATCGAAAATAAATAAATGACAGTCGTGCGTTTATTAGTTTGTTGTTGCTGGCACTCCTGTTCATGCCCGAATAATATGTCAAAACTGACAGTCATTTGCAAATTTCAGAATAAGTATAGAGAAAAACGTGCATTTAATTTTAAAAAATAGGGCTGTAGAAAAAGTTCTGTATGTTTTTCGAGCGCAAAGTAAGATCGCCGTTTTCGAAAGATTACTGCGCTCCGCTACGCGTCGCGCATTAACATTCTTTCTCAAGCGGCCATCCGCTACTTTGCGCTCTAAATGCACAAATAACTATATTATGTAATATTTGTTAGGCGTAAGAATATCAGTTCGAATTTTGGAACATTTTATCACTACCTAAATGTACATAACGTCAGAGCTTGCTTGAATTGAATTATCAAAATTAGAAATACAAATTTTTTAAACTAATTATTCAATCTCAACTCCAACCCATCAACTCGAATAAATCTTCAAATAGATAGCCCGCATGAAAAATATTTAGCGCAATAAGTTTTGTCAAGAGGACAGAAAAGAATATACAATAATAGTTAATATACGGAATGGTAAAAACCATATACCATATATGCTGCGTAATACCCCTGGTTCTACGCCCCTGGATTGACATGATAAAAGTCTGCTGTGTTGCGCGTAAAACCCTTTTAAATGTGTTAGCAAGATATAATGAATAAGATGATACCTACCCTTAAGGATGCGGCCAGCGCAACACGTGCGCTCCGACTTGCTCGTCGGCGTGGGAGTGGGTAATTTATTTACTCTTGACCAGGGCGCCACCAGTTTGAAATATCTAAATCCCCAGACCCAAACTAGAAGATCCTTAGTCTTAAAAATCCATAAGGGCGATCCAAAATCGACGATTATCCGCTACACAAGGGCGTTTCACATCCAAAACGACTATTAACTACACCTGTTTGGTTGAGGTATTTCAGGGTAAATAAAAGACGGTAACGTTCGTGCAGGTTTAAAATTTATTGGCGTTCGTTATGTTTGACGTTAACGTGTTGTCATATCTCTTTCAATAATCAAAATAATATAAATATAAAACAGGTAAAAGAGCTCAATTGGAAGCAAGTAATAATCTATATGCTCATAAATATATAGACAGTAATTTGAATTAAATTGCGTTATAATACAAGTGAATTAGATAAAGAATGATCGAACAATTATTAGGCACGCTTTAGCTATAACGGAAGTAACAACATAACACCAAATGATTACGAAAGTTCAAACCAAGTTCAACAAATTATTCAATAATCACAATATACATAAAGCATCTATCGTCTCGTCATACTAGTAATTAAGAGTTATCCGTCTAATAGTAGCTACTAAACTTCGTGCGCATTTACCATGGTAGACGACTCGCAGTTGTACATAAATAAACCTTAATGACCTAGATCATTAAATATCGTTATGTAAAATTATTATATCTGGATATTCAATAAATTAGTACGACAATGTTGATCATTTAAGACAATATAAATCAAATTGTAAGAATAAGAAATGTAATATAAAAAAACTATAAGCATTATTAGAACCACACTAGTATATACAGCAGTTAATTAGATTTGCATTGGTAAGCTGTGCTTACACCGAAACAGTTCCGAAAATAGTTATATCAATACCACGTAGGAAACTAAAACGATATGATACAACGCTGGAAAATTCTTAAACGCGCAATCTAATACATGCTGAAAAATACTAATAACACGCTGAAAATACACGCTGGAAAATACTAATAACCCGCCAATAAAATTAGGTAGAAAGATCACAAATATAACCTAAACTTATCTTTACTGGTCTTCGCCGATATCACCTACAGCTTCCTGCACGTGGACTACTGCTAAGCACCTTGGGACCCATAAACTCTCAGTGGTATTTGAGGTAATGCCATACCTCTATGGCTATAGTAGGTACCTATAAAACACAACCAACTGTATTGACCGGTAGCTATTTGGTTAGCTACTTAGTCTCTCTTCAAGCAAAGCTCGCTCCAAACAAAATAGCTTGCTCCATATACACAACTCCAAGCAAAAACAGCTCCAGCCAAAAAAGTTGCTCCCATAAAAACTGGCTCCCAGAACAAACCTTGAAATAGAACAAGCGCTAAGTATGCATTCTCTTACTGCAATTTCAGGCAGCTTCCTCTTTCCGAATACTCTCCACTCAAAGAGTATTTAAAAATAATAATGAGAGTCGTCTTGCCAAAAATGCGAAGGTCATAATAAAGCCAATATCATATCACCCTACAGATGACAGACATAAAATACTAAGAAAACTGACCAATGATATAACCACTGTTTGCTCTTTTAAGAGTTCAGACCCCCAGGCAAGAACAAAGCTTGTCCATTTATGTCATTAATATTAAATCTGAATTTACTAAGCTTATGTACTTTACAAGTTTTTATAAGCAAAATTCAAAGTAGAAAAGGAAATTTATCAAAGATTATATACAACTTTATACAACATTATACCCTATTATACGATACGGGTGCCCATAAAGACAAAGAATCAGCTATGAGTGCTCGACTGCAATATCATACCGAAGACGGTATCAAGAACTATTATTCAATACGCTTGTTTTCCCCAGAATATTCTTGCAAAAATAATGAGTATAATTAGCCATGCTATGCCTGTTCTAGGCCCAAGTTATCTTTTGTTTGACGATATTGCATATTATACGTGCAAGAAGTAATAAATTTTTAAAAGTAACATTCTATATAGCAGTATTGTGCAATATTCCAATCCCCTCTGAGACCCGTTAGAAAACTGTAATATAGTAACTTACACCCTGATAAAATAAATCCCCCTGTACAGAAAATAAGTGTGAATGTACAAAATGTAAGATATGTATATTTTTTTACCTAACTACGTAGGGTTTTCTGATGGTAATGATAAATTGAGAGCAACGCTCTCTCTCCTACAGGCATTCCTCGAGGAATGAAACGGCGTACTTTGTTCCAGAATCCACTGCACGTGGCAAGCTACCAACAGAAATCTTGACTTCATGCAAAATCCACCCAGTCCACAGTCAAGCAATTTACTACACCAACCTAGTAACTATGCCACTTTTTACCCGTAATAAGTATAATCCCCCTTAGGGTGAATTAAAAATTCTTAAACTTTTTATCAGGCATAAGCACTACCTCCTTGAAGGGTTTTTGAAGGAAGAGACCGACGTCAGGTCAAAAACGGCCACCTAGGTCGAGAAATTCAATGTTAACAAGCTAGAAAAAACTCGGACCATAGGCCCGCTTTACACTATCCTGCAGCCTACGCAAAATACTACCAGCCGGTTGTCGCCAAATTTACTAACATCTGCAATATGCAATGAAACGTACCTAAGGCTATATGATATTATGCATTGCTGGTAGGACAAAGAAATCCAAAGATAATTCCACCATTGACAATGACCAAACAACCAACAACTAAATCATTCCGAACGGCGGCCATTTAAAACTCCTAACATCAAATCTGTCCAACGCAGAAATCTGTGATCCATCGGAATCGAACCTAAACGTACCATAAGCTAGAGCCGGCTTCCTTGCTGAAACATTTGGGAAGCAATTCGAGCGACGTTGCCAAGTTAAGGAATACACGCATTTACTAAAACATCCTGACTGCGTATAATTAAAGCGAAAGCGAAAAACTAATGGTCGCATATCAATTAATTGTGTATTTTCTGGTTGGCTTGAACTGTAACCACGTCAAAATCGCACGAAGGATGCTCAGCGAACATAAAATCTGGCAAGAATATCCCTTTCATTTATTATACTGGTCCTTAGGCAACCAACAATTTTTCCCGTGACCCTAACACGATTTATTATTATTGTTTGAAGGTTATATCAGAAGCAAACATTGATTGAATTTAAATTTTCCCTATTAAATATTGAAATAAACACAGGAAAAATGACCGACAAATGCCGAAACCAATGTTTTTGACATCCATGAGACCGTTTTTAATATATATTATCATCGAAAAGGAAAGTGTTCGCAAGGTGAGAGATTTAATTGAACGTTTTGAACTTCATTGCTATACGGCCTGTACTTAAATGATTTCTTGATAGCCAGGCAGAATACGATACGATTTAGTGATTGATTATGTACTAAGCCAGTGGTATCAAACAGAGAATATCAAATTACGTAACAACTATCGTGCTTTCAATTATTTATTCCTCTAACACCACGATAAAAGGCTCTGGCCGTTCGACAATCATGCAGAATCCAGGCAAGTAAGTAATATTATAGTCAGCCTGACAGGCTAGCATAATAGACGCAGGATTAAGGGTGGAATCACTGACTTTATTGCACCTCTATCTGTTACATGTTTTCATGCTAAATTGACATGTAACAGCAGTTCTTGAGAGATCTGCAAATAAATCATGACGCTTTCTAGAACCTTTTGACATTGCCATAATTTGTGCAAGCTTAACCTCATTTTTATGAATCGTTTCATAATCATAATGTCTAGCGATATTGATAATAATTTTGTCGCAAAAAAGACAAGAATGACCTTTATCTCGTATACGTTTGCCGCTTTTTTTCTTTGTCCTAGCTTTGTTTATTAGAACGGTCGATGTTCTACGGTCTCCTTCCTTGATATTCATTGTTTCCACCACTTTTCCACCGTCATTCTCTGAGTCTAAAATAGTTCTTATACTAGATCTAGTTTTGTTGTCTAAATCTGGTTTTGTTTTTTAGGTGTTCTACTTTTTTACGTTTTTTTATTTCATCGATTTTTTTATTCCGTTTTAGTTTAGTTTTAGTACATTCGGATTCAGAAATTTCTGAAGAAGAGGGTGCTTATTCAATAGGCGATTCAGCAAACTGTGAAATTGTTTTCCTGGAAGAATCCGTGCTGGAGCTGTCTGAGTCATAAGAGTTCAGAAAATTACCTTTATTCTTTTGCAGTTGGTAATTGACATCTGGAATTGCGCAGAACTCCATTTTTTCTGTCGGACACGATTGCTGGACGATTAGATTGCTGAGAAATTTTGTTTGAATGACATCCCAACAACATAGTGTTGGACGAACATGCGACTGTTCCATTTGAAAGTTCAGTGTCAGTGTCAAAAACACCTTATTTTTACAGTTTTGCCAAAATTAAGACAAGTGTGGACACTGTCTGCTTTGAGTTGTAGTGACGAAAGTTGGTATAATTATTTATCGATAATGTAGAAAGCTTTTGGTGGTACCGAAGTTCAAATCCCCCCCCCTTCCAAGTGTTTTTAAAATCGCCCTTTAAATAAAAATACCTTATTTTTACTGCTTTGCCAATACTAAGGCAAGTGTGGGCACTGTCCGCTTTGAGTTGCGTTGACGAAACTTGGTATAATTATTTATCGATAATGTAGAAAGCTTTTGGTGGTACCAAAGTTGAATACCGCCCCCCCTGTCCAAGTATTTAAAAACACCTTATATACAACTGTCCGCTTTGAGTTGTAGTGACAAAACTTGGTATAATTATTTATCGATAATGTAGAAAGCTTTTGGTGGTACCAAAGTTCAATGCCTCCCCCCCCCCCTTCCAAGTGTTTTTAAAAACGCCCTTTAAATAAAAATACCTTATTTTTACTGTTTTGCCAAGACTAAGGCAAGTGTGGGCACTGTCCGCTTTGAGTTACGTTGATGAAACTTGGAATAATTATTTAGCGGTAATGTATAAAGCTTTTGGTGGTACCAAAATTCAATGCCACCCCGGCCAAATATGTTTATAAACACCTTATATATTAAAAAATGCCCTATTTTTACAGTTTTGCCAAAATTAAGACAAGTGTGGACAATGTCCGCTTTGAGTTGTATTGGTAAAATTATTTAGAGATAATGTAGAAAGCTTTTGGTGGTACCAAAGATCAATGCCCGCCCTTCCAAGTATTTTTAAAAACACCTTTTATATAAAAATACCTTATTTTTACTGTTTTGCCAAGACTAAGACAAGTGCGGACATTGCCTGCTTTGAGTTGCGTTGACTAAACTTGGTAGAATTATTTAGCGATAATGTATAAAGCTTTTGCTGGTACCAAAGTTCAATGCCACTCCGTCTAAGTATTTTAAAAAATACCTTATGTATTAAAAAATGCCTTATTTTTACTGTTTTGCCAAGACTAAGACAAGTGTGGACACTGTCCGCTTTGAGTTGCGTTGACGAAACTTGATATAATTATTTATTGATAATGTAGAAAGCTTTTGGTGGTACCAAAGTTCAACCCCCGTCCATGTATTTTAAAAACACCTTATATATTATAAAACTGAGACAGGTTTGGACACCGTCCGCTTTGATTTGCGTTGACGAAACTTGGTATAATTATTTACCCATAATGTAGAAAGCTTTTAAGTTCAATGATCCCCCTGTCCAAGTATTTTAAAAACACCTTATATATTATAAAACTGAGACAAGTGTGTACACTGTCCGCTTTGATTTGCGTTGACGAAACTTGGTATAATTATTATTTATCGATAATGTAGAAAGCTTTTGGTGGTACCAAAGTTCAATGACCCCCCCCCCCTGTCCAAATATTTTAAAAACACCTTATATATTATAAATCTGAGACAAGTGTGGGCACTGTCCGCTTTAATTTGCGTTGACGAAACTTGGTATAATTATTTAGCGATAATATAGAAAGCTTTTGGTGGTACCAAAGTTCAATGCCCCCCCCTGTCCAAGTATTTTAAAAACACCTTATATATTATAAAACTGAGACAAGTGTGGGCACTGTCCGCTTTAATTTGCGTTGACGAAACTTGGTATAATTATTTAGCGATAATGTAGAAAGCTTTTGGTGGTACCAAAGTTCAATGCCCCCCCCCCTGTCCAAGTATTTTAAAAACACCTTATATATTATAAAACTGAGACAAGTGTGGGCAAAGTTCAACGCCCCCCGTCTAAGTATTTTAAAAGGACCTTTTATATAAAAAACACCTTATTTTTACTGTTTTGCCAGAATTAAGACAAGTGGGGACACTGTCCGCTTTGAGTTGCGTTAACGAAACTTGGTATAATTATTTGGCAATAATGTAGAAAGCTTTTGATCGTACCAAAATTCAATGCCCCTCTGGTCCAAGTATTTTTAAAAACACCTTTTGTATAAAAAATACTCTATTTTTACCGTTTTGCCAAGATTAAGAGATGTGTGAACACTGTCCGCTTTGAGTTGTATTGACGAAACTTGGTACAATTATTCACCGATAATGTAGAAAGCTTTGGTGGTGCCAAAGTTCAATGCCCCCCCTTCCAAGTGTTTTTAAAACCGCCCTTTAAATAAAAATACCTTATTTTACTGTTTTGCCAAGATTAAGACAAGTGCGGACATTGTCTGCTTTGAGTTGCGTTCACTAAACTTGGTACAATTATTTAGCGATAATCTATAAAGCTTTTGCTGGTACCAAAGTCCAATGCCACTCCGTCCAAGTATTTTTAAAAAACCTTATATATTAAAAAATGCCTTATTTTTACTGTTTTGCCAGGACTAAGACAAGTGTGGACACTGTCCGCTTTGAGTTGCGTTGACGAAACTTGGTATAATTATTTGGCGATAATATAGAAAGCTTTTGGTGGTACCAAAATTCATGCCCCCCGTCCAAGTAATTTTAAAAACACCTTTTATATAAAAATACCTTATTTTCACTTCTCATTAAACTTTGTTACCACCAAAAGCTTTCTACATTATGGATTAATAATTGTACCAAGTTTCGTCAACGCAACTCAAAGCGAACAGTGACTACACTTATCTTAATTTTGGCAAAACAGTAAAAATAACGTCTTTCTAATTTATCCGTAAACAATTGTACCAAGTTTCGTCAAAGCAACTCAAAGCAGACACTGTCCACACTTGTCTTAATCTTGACAAAACAGTATACATAGGGTGTTTTTTAATATATAAGGTGTTTTTAAAATATTTGGACGGGGGGGATGGCCATTGGAATTTGGAACCACCAAAAGCTTTCTACATTATCGATAAATAATTATACCAAGTTTCGTCAACGCAACTGAAAGCAGACAGTGTCCACATTTGTCTTAATCTTGGCAATTCATATCATAGGTATCATAAATCTATGTTAACTAGTACTCGACTATTATTTGGCGGTTTTCCTGTTTTTTTTTCAGACCATAACATAAAGTTTGCGTATATTTTCAATAAGACCTAGCAAATTTTATATTGCATCTACACACTACACCTAATGATATATCATAGTTTAACTAACCATTGTAATTTACAACTATGGAAGAACACACAAACTACATAAATATCACTATGGCATCGCACCAAAACAAAAAAAACAAGTACATACGCTACGTCTAATAAAATAAATATTTACAGCAGACACAAGGGATTCACATTGCGAGCCGGTGGAGCCGAGGCGACAAACATCATAGGAATGTGATGTAGGGGGCAGCACAATACGGTATGATGAAAAGATGCCATTAGTGATGCAAGTGCGTACACACTTCCAAACGCCACATTTTGGCATCATACACACTGAAAAAATGATGTTCAGCTTATCGGAATGGCCAGAGGGTGGGGAGCACGGAAAACAGCTTCATTTTCAATTTAAATTTTATGGCATCCTATGCAAGATGCCATAAAGACAGCGGATGCCAGGTGTTCACAACCATGCACGCACAAAGATGCCACAGTAAATGCTGTACAAACACATACAGACAAAAAATGAAATTTTTTTTTTCGATTACAAATCGATTGGTATAAGTTTCAGAGCGATCCGACGTACCGTTACGAAGTTTTTGTCCCGATTGGTCGCGCCCTATAGAAAGCCCATATTATAGATGGGGGCTTTCTAACAAGTGGCGTGGCCACTCGTGCCTGCGGCACGCGCGAGGCCCTTCGGGCATCGTTTGTGTGACCTTCGGTCACACATAATTGCCACGCTCCTATCCGTACCGTGGCCTATAATTAGAAAGCCCTTATTAATAGCTTTACCAATCGCTAGTCTAATTTTACCGTGATAAATTTTTAATTGGTTGCCATGGTAACCGACTTGTCAACGTCAATCGTTAATTTTTTTATCTTTACCTAAATACCAACTATCAAATCTATAAGTCGTACGATTGACGAATTATGACGATTTTTTACTTTTTTTTTGGTTACCATACCAACCAATTTTTTAGTAAGAAATTATGCTTCATAAACAATCCTAAGTACCATACTATATATTTAATTAATGATATACATATTATTAATTGGTTGCCATGGTAACCGACTTGTCAACGTCAATTGTTAATTGTTTTTTAATCTTTACCTAAATACCATATATCAAATCTCTAAGTCGTACGATTGACGAATAATGACGATTTTTTACGTTTTTTGGTTACCATAGCAACCAATTTTTTAGTATCAAATTAGGCTTCATAAACAATCCTAAGTACCACAGTATATCTTTTATTAGTGATATAAATATTATTAATTGGTTGCGATGGTAACCGACTTGTCAACGTCAATCCTTAATTTTTTTAAAATCTTTACCTAAATACCAAATATCAAATCTCTAAGTCGTACGATTGACGAATTATGACGATTTTTTGCTTTTTTTTTAGTTACCATAGCAATCAATTTTTTAGTGTCAAATTAGGCTTCATAAACATTCCTAAGTACCATTCTATGTCTTTTCTTTTATTAGTAATATACTTATTATTAATTGTTTGCTATGG
>MU186038.1:24706-36380 GCA_016904865.1 Pissodes strobi | reverse complement strand
TTTTTTTTTTTTTTTTTTTTCTTTTTTTTTTTTTGCCTATTAACAAAGCGTGGTCTTTACTTTGTTCAGGACCATCTGGTGCTTCTGATGTTGGTAAGTCTTGATTCGGATAAGTTATTTCCTCCGCTAGCGTGAGAGGATCATCTAATGCATCTGCAAATGCAAAAGATTTTCCTTGGTTTTGCTACTTATTATATCGATTGCATCTGCAAATGCAACGATCTATTAGCCTAGTTACAGCATCTGCAAATGCTGCAATTTCTGTTTTTGAACAGAAAAATAGGTTCATGAATATGTTCACTACCTGCAACTGCAATTGCAGACAGTGGGTACGATCGATTGTATCTGCTAATACAACGAACTATTCACCTTTTTGCTTGCTGCTTAACGCTGGTTATGCTTTCGTCTGCATCTGCAAATGCAACGATTTTTTAGCATATTTACAGTATCTGCAAATACTGTAATTTCTGTTTTGAACAGAAACCAAGAGTGTAATAATTCGCTACCTCCAATGCAATGATTTTATGTAAGATGGTTGCAATAGTATGGTGGTTATTTGTTTTTGGTGGTTATTTGTGTTTGTATCTGCAAATACATAGCACTATACAGTTTTATTTTTGTCAATACATATATCCTTTACATCGGCAAATGTAGGGATATAGTGTGCCTCTATCCACTCCAACATAATACACCTACTGACGTGGAGGCTGTTGGGGGCCCTTCACATCTGCAAAATGTGAAGGCCAATTTTAGTTAAAGTTATTCGCATCTGCAAATGCGAATTTGTAAATAGGTATTGATATTATTTATTAACATCTCCTGCAAGCAGTGTTTACTCCAATTTTTTCCCTCACCGGTCGGCTCATATCAACACGAATTGTTTAAAAATAATGCGTTCCGGTATACATCGCTTCGACAAAGCCGAACGATAACATTCCGATAAATTTATAACGAGCGGCTAAATCCCGAGTTGTAATCCAAAATACTGCGCGCGATGCGACACGAATCCATGTCTACGTCCTAGCAAACTTTCTATTAACTTACCTTTTTCCCTTAATTTTGGGTTACTTTGGGTTAGCCTTGGGTTAGTTTTGGTTAGCACTTGGTTAGTTCTTGTTGATTGATCCCCCGTTGCGAGCAAAGCGAACGGTGGGGCATGCAAAGCTATAATAATACCCAACTTGGGTTTTAGTCGCTCCGAAATTATGAGTCAGCTTGCCTTTGTGGCTAGTTTTTAATGGTTAATTTCGTAAGAAAAGGGCACTCTTCGACTTACTTCATTTTTTTATTTTATTTTTTTTTTTTTTTGAAAATTATTTATTAATGCAGTAATAACAATAATTACAGTATACATAGTCCTTAATCCTCTAGACAGTGTTTTTAACACTGGTATTGGGGATAATTACATTTTAGTAATAATAACAGTACGATTTCTTATAAACTCTCTAGTATTGTGGCTATGAATATCCTTTGAAATTATTATGATAATATTTGGTTTTTAAGTTTTATTTATTATCCTGTAGATAAGTGGATCATGATTAAATATAACTTTTAGTTTTTTGTTTTTTGCAATATTTGCATCAAATCGAATTGTAGTTTATAGTCCCACATGTGGCCCATAAGGGGATCAATTATCGAAAACGTGATAATAATACGAAGGCATTATAACCATTAGTTTCTATTTTTTATATTCCTTTATATGGTAAAAACGTTTTATTCTATGTAAAACATTAATAAATGTGCAGGCCAACCGGTATATTTCCTTAGTCAACCTTTTGATTGTGTTATGTAACCACTTTTTGTGATTGAATAGTATTGCTTTGGTAGGATGTACGATTACGATTAGACGAGATTACTAGAGAACGATTCGAATAGCTCGTATCGTTAACTTTTGCTTATTATTTATATTCATTTCGATATAATATATTTCAATTCCGAATATATTGTTTGATTCTGTGTATAATTGTGCACAGACGACAAATGTAACAATGTTTTGTCATGCCCTCGTATATAAATAACAGTTTGTTAGTAATTTTTGACTGTAACCCGTTCGCACTCTATTTTATTCTAATATAGTTAGTTTTAGAAGTTTGAGAGTATTTTCCATTTTAATTTTATTAGGTAAAAAATTAAGGGTTACAAGTGTCATATTTATTCATAATACTAAGGTAGCTTAGTATTATACACATCATGCTTTTATACGAGAGATAGTTTCTGTTTTTATATATATAAGAGCACCAGGTATTTACGTACATTTGAAATTTTGGCATATAATCTTATGTGTACTCACCCCCTGATTCGCTTCTTCCGATGAATATTGCTCCCTTTTTTCGCCTCCTTTGCGAGCAAGACATATCACTACACATACACTGTACTTGAAATACGATTTCTAGGCATTTTTCTTCTTAAAACCAAAAGAAAGAACCGATTTACGGATTCTTGCTTGTCACCGATCGGTACAAAATTGTAATGACGCATCAAGGCGATAAGCTCGAGCGGCTAGCCAGGGTCGGCTGAATCACCATGTTTTTAGATAACTTCTTTAAAAATTGTACCGATTGGGAAAAAGTTGTATACTACAAAGTGTAATGAGGGACGGCGAAGATGCGAAGGATAATAATCTGAAGATAGACCATATGTGTTGAACTTAAATTAATGCTTTACGTAATTCCGAAAAATATGCCAAAAAGACTTTTAAGAATTTAAATGTCTTTTCTGATGCTACAATAAAAAAAATGCGTCCCTTTACTTAACTGGCAACAACTTTATCTAGGCCACTTGTGCGACTTTCATCATACTAGCTTCTGAAAGATCTTCGTCGAAAATTTCAATTGAATAATGTTTCTTCATCATTTTGATGAGTAAAAACTGCGTTAAAAAGACGCTACTATGCATGACTATAAGATATTCGCAGGCGCATATTTTGGTTGATAAGGGAGCAAGTTAATATTTGTTATGTTAAGATCTGACAAATACAGTCGTGAATAGTAATGTTCGTAACGAAAATTGATACTTTTGCGCATGCGGCAACTGTGATTCCATCTGCGTTCATGGAAACCTAAATGACATTATTTTATTTGTTGTCAAATCTTTCAATTTTCTTTTAAAAATGTCTAAAATTTGTTAATAAAACAGGTCGAATCTTGTCCTCCTCACGCTCGCTCGTCAAAGCGTAAACTTTGCGGTACGCGACTATCTATCATTATTATTAGGAATCTGAATGAATTTTTGGATATGTTTATAATTACAATTACTTTGTTTCCGGTAAAAAGTTGTGAAAGATAGTGGTGTAACAATGGATGTGGAAGTCAAAGGTATGTATATTTCAAATATTTTATTATATTAACGCAGGAATATTAACTATAGATTTTTTTTCTATATGTATTTCTCTATCACAATTTTTAAAATTCTTTAGAAAGATATAAAGTTTCAACCAGTTTCCCCTACTTTCCCCCGCAAGTTATCCTTAATAAAAAGCTTGGAATCTTTACTTTACGATTAAGTAACGGCGAATGTCGCCAAATGTCGCCGAAGCACAAAAAACCTCTTTATCTCTGTGTTTTTAAATTTCATAGTCATACAAATTTTTGTCTTCCTTTAATCAAAAATGGGATATTAAGGACATTGTTTTTCCAGAAAATGTTGTTACGTGCACTTTTACGAGAATGTTTCTTCTGGATATTTGGCTCTCCAGGACAGGGAGCACTTATTCGGAAAAGAATCGTCAGGTCTTGGGTGAGTTAATCAATCTATTGCATCATACAGATAATGATACCACAAACTTGGAAAATCGTGTGTTCTATCTATGTAAGAAATTTGGCGAGTTCTAAAACGAAACTGGTGGCTAAGCATCATCAATGGTTACATGTAGTAGAAATTTGTAAACTACCGTTTATAAAATCTCTCGAAAACGCCGTTCAAGAAGTGGATCCTCAAGAAATTGTTCAGACGCCAACAACGAGTACTCGAAAACGGTTTTTAAAGGATTTTCAAAATTGTGGTGGTGTGTCGTTTTCTGAAGTCTGCAATAGAGGCTCTACAGAACAACAAAACCAAAGCAGCCTTAGCTAATTCAAAAATTAAAACAGATGAAGTACTTTCATTAATCGTTGAAGCCAAGCTAACCAAACATCAATATTTGATAATTAGAGAATTCATAAATTTAAAAGTTGTCCCCAAAATACTTCCATCATATCAAAAAGTTCTTGCCGCAAAAAACCGGTGTTATCTCTCTAAAGAAACAGTAACAGAATCATCTGCAGAAGTTGAGTTGCAGTCACATCTTGATCACACGGCGTCCCGCATTGTCAAATCGCAACACGATGTTTTGTCAACTCTTTCAACCAATCACGTTTTAGAAAATAGTTTCACTTTAATTGGTAAATGGGGTTTCGATGGCAGCACGGGGCATAATGAATACAAACAAAGGTTTTCAGATGAAAATATGCATGATGAAAGTATGCAGTTAGTTTGCCAAACAGATTCCAACATTGTTCTCTGGAAAAATCCGCGCCCTTCCTCCACTCGATTTTGTAGGGTTATTCGCTTTCAGTTTGCAAAAGAAACCAAGGAACTCTCTCTGCAAGAAGAAGCTTACTTTAAGAAGAAAATTGTGGACTTGATACCCACAATATTTAAATATGAGGATATTGCAGTAAGCGTTATGCTCTTGCTGAAACATCCTCAAGTAAGTGTTACATTTGCAGTACCACACCGAAAGACTAAATAATATTGAACAGTGTTTAAGCAAACCTGTAAATTGTAATAATTTTCGTTTTGGTTTAAGTCCACTCCATTCATATATTAAGATTTTTTGAATATTTTATCCATATTTCATATAGATTGGATTTTAAAAAGTGGCAAGTTAGGTCAGGAGATGAGAAAGTTCTTCTTGCAGAAAGAAAATCTCAGATCCAAAAAGATTTTCGACAAAAATGAGGGTTAATCGTAGATAAACCGCGTAGTAGAGAAAGTGGAACGTCACACGACGGTAATACCGCGCGAAATTTTTTTACAAGTTCTGAAATTTCAGCTGAAATCACGGGTTTAGATAAAGATCTTATCAAACGATGTTGTATTCTGCTACATGCTCTAAATTTTAGATATAAAATTAATTCCGAAAAATTTTAAAAATATAGTTTAGAAACAGCTAAAGAACTTGTAAAAAAATTATCCGTGGTATTATCTACCTGCTTCAGTGCACAAAGTTCTTCTGCATGGCTCTGAAGTGATTGACCATGTACTCCTATCTATTGGAGAATTTTCCGGGAAAGCTGCAGAATCTTCCAACAAAAATGTTAAGTTATTTAGACGTGAGAATACGAGAAAAATATTCGTATTCTTACAAACACAAATCTGCTGCACACACTTCTTTTTAATTCTAATCCTCATATTACGAGTTTAAGAAAATTGCCAAAAACTAGGCGGTCGGTTTTGTATCCAGAAGTTTTCTTTTTAATATTAATAGATTAAGTAATGTAATGTAGTTAGTAATATAGCTACCTAGTTTGTAGTTATTTTTAGTTCGCAGTCTTAAATCCTTTATGGACCCGAAGATAAACCATCGATAAGATAAACATACAGGGTGTTTCGTAACCTTTCTGACAAATGAAAGGAGTGAATCCTCACTTAATTTTAAGACGAAAATGTAGTATAAATTTTTTTCTAAAGTCGCTTAGTTTTCAAAATACAGGGTGTTCAAAATGTATGTCATGTTAAGATACTCTTTACCCAGATCTCCGCCAATGAACTAATTGTAAAGATTAAAATAGATCTAAAGTTAAGTGCTCTAACGCTAACTCCTTGTTATGTTTAAGAAATTATCGTTTGGCATAATTCATTTAATAAAATGAAAAATAAATACAAAAAAATAGGTATTATTGGTATGCAATAAAGTGGTTTTTATTTTTTTTTCTCGAAAAAAAAGCAGTATACGAAAAAAGCTCAAGGGATAAAAAGGTTGTTATTTTAGTTGTTTAATAAAACAAAATAGTTAGAATTTAAAAAAAGTCAATGGCGTATATATTTTTCTCAATTATATCGATTCAGGTGCCTCTCGGGACGCCACTGGACTTGATAATTTTTATCTGTTTATGGCTAAATAGGCCTCTTATCACTACAAATACCATTATCAAATTTCAACAAAATTGGTTAAGCAATTGTTGGAATAAAAATAGAAAACCGATTTTGAAATACATTTTGAAAACCCTGTATTTTGAACAGTTAGCGACTTATGAAAAAAATTTATACTACATTTTCGTCTTAAAATGAAGTGAAGATTCACCCCTTTCATTTTATCAGAAAGGTTAGGAAACACCCTGTATAGGTGAAATAAACTAGAATATTGCTCGAGGTGGCCTTCTAAACAAATCTCAAAAAGTTTAGGTCTGATCAGGTAGACATTATTCAAGTACAGGGAACAAAATAAACAAAATAAGTAAATATATTGTACATACATTTTGTTAATCATAAAAAATAAATTGAAATTACGACACACCCTGTATACAAATAACTTTTAATTCATCAGAGTAAAACTTTTTAAGTTTCTCTTTAAAATGATATCATAAATAAAAACGTCTTTATACGCAAATACATTTAAGATGTGTAATATCAATATGATAATTCTTTTTTCTACTACCGTGCGTAAAGTATTTACTTTACGCATTCTCTAAGATTCGTAAAATAGGCCCTTTTAATGTGTAGTGCGTAAAGCAAGTTATTTTACGCACTAGTGCGTAAAGTAAATCTGACATATTTTTGACATTTAGGGCAGCGCGTAAAATAATATATTTTACGCACTATTGCGTAAATTAATTTAATAATATTTTTATTTTTTCATATATTTTTCGGTAGAAGAAAAAAATTTGTATGCTACTCATGTGTAAAGTACCCTTTTTTTATTCATGGGGTTGCCGCATGAGCCGTAGGCGAATGCGACAATATTCCCATTCATAAAAAAAGGATCACTTTACACACTTGTTGCATAAATAACTATTTTTCTTTAACTTGAATAACAAGCTATTATTACGTATTTTTTCATTAATTTTGGTTACAATATATACACTTATGTTTTAAGAAAATGTGTTTGTCTTAAAAAGTTGGAATTGCATACAAAAAAATCATTTTTTAAATGAGGTCTTACTGCGGAAACTCCATGACCGCTTCTTCCATAGGGCGGAACCACTGTCGCGGCATATTGGCCTGATCGACGCGACGCGCAGCGGGGTACCGAGAAGTGATTTTTCTCGCACCAGCGCAGCGTGAAAGTGAGGCTTTCGAAACTAAAATAAGCGCAGAAAAGGGGGCAAAAACACGCGATGGTAGAAAATATCATTGTATGCTATGATCTGATCTTTGTGGATCAACAATAATTCACAATTTCATCTTTTTTTTCAGTTAATACAAATATCTACAAGCTTTTTGCCAATAATTATGTATATTTACAATTTTTATAGTGATTTGGTAACACTGCTCTGGCTGCCACATTTTTCACTTGTTTCGTTGAGACAGGAGCATTATTATAAATTATAAATTTTGGAGTATAATTTGAACATGCGAATTATGGGAATACCAAAAAGCTAATTTCCAGTAAATGACACCCATGTTAAACATACTCTAAATATGCTATTCGCTGATTTTAATGTGCATTTCGAGGCGGCGATGTTGCCAATATACGTGTTTCTACGAAAAAAATCATTTTTATCTAGCGTCAATCACTACGGTATCAATAATTGGAATACATTGCTTTTTTACAGACCAGTTATGGTCCCTAAAAATGATTACAACCAAGACCAAATGAATTATGCTGCGAAGTTGGATCAACATGAATATTCTGTGGCTGTAGCGGCAACACAACCTAGTGTTCCACGCATAACACTCATAACGCATCAAGAAAGTCTCCCAGACAATGCTCCATGAGTCATCAGTATTTCTCCTGAAGAAAAAGAAATGTTGGTATGCTGGATATTAGAGCTGTCTAAAATATTACGTATTTGTAAGATGGTGCTGTGATTCAAAAGTGGAAAATTTCGACGATGACGCCCTACTCGAGTTTTTCAGAAGTGTATGGCTTTAGAAAAGGCTGAGACCCTTCATTCGAGATTTTTTGTTCGTTATCAAAACAAACAATGTACTAAGCAGCCAGTCGGTAAAAACATATTTAGAAAACTACCTCAAAAAGTAGCAGTAATTCTAAATCTACATAGTTCACCATTATACACTGGACATTGCTTTCGTCAATCGTCTGCCTTTTAATTAACTGGCTCTGGTGCATCTGTGGATGGTTTAAAAAAGCATGAAATATGGAAATCAGCGGCCGTCACCGAGGGGTATGTTGAAAATTTAATAAATCATAAAAAAACTATTGCCGACAATATTTTTTGAAATGGTCACGTGAAAACACTCCAAATTGCTGGACCTTCCAGATTTGCCAGACAAGCTTTTGAGCAAGTCTCTGGAGCTGTTGCATGTAGTTCTACATGAAGAAGCGTCATACAGCATACTAGCGATGCGATGAAATAAATCGACTATTTAATATTGTAAATTGTATAAATGCAAACATCCATCTGAATATAAATAAGTGGATAAAATTAGTTAAGTTTACCTTCTTTTTAATTATATGTTGCTAGCATGTATGTTAGAGTCTTGGGATTAAATGAATATTTTTAGTCCCTGCTTGGAGGAACTAAAGGATATATTTCAGTCCTGGGAGCAAAAAAAAGTTTACAACGTTTCTGGAGATGAAAAAGAAAATTTAGTAGTTGTTGTAACTGCAAGTGTTTCTGGAACACTAGCAGTCCAAATGATTGTTTTTAAATAAAATAGAGTCTCATAACACATTTTAGCTTCCATCGCCAAAGAATGGGACATTGGTACTTCCGAATAGTTGGATGTGTAGCTATACTTTTTATGGTCACATAATAAACATGTTTAATGCTTCTCAACAAGAAATAATATTAAACGCCCTGTACTCTAAAATCCAAAATGGGCTTCTGGTATATCCTCCATCAATGTAGAAAGACATTCTAGTGAACAATACCGAGTGCATCATTGAAGATACGCCTCTCTTTGGGTTATTGAAATATTTGCTCTATCAAGAGCAAACTGATCTATGATAATTGCTGAACAAGGGCCATTTTATACTTCAAAAGAAACAATAAAAAATTCAGACATGACTTTCAAAACTGTCACGAACATGTACGGGAAGCGTATTTCTGCCAACTGCAAATAGATTATGGCTTGTAAGGAATATTAAAAGAGAGAATTAGAGAGGGTTAGATAATTATATTATTCGTGTAATTAAAGTTTATGCTAATTCGCTAATAACAATTTCAATAATATTAAGAAAAAAAACATTGAAAAAGAAGTAGAAGAAGTGATAAAGTTTTCTACAGATTTATTGAACACGAATTGTTTGTATTGCATTAACCTTTACTCTTATTTAAATGTCCTTAAGGAAATCAGTCTAATGGGAAAGACTCTAATTAAATCAACTTCCAGCCCAGAAATCGCTAAAAATAATCCTGCTTTACAGACTACAACTCCATTTGTACCATCCCAATTTAAAAATGTATTGTTTTGACTCCAAGAACAGTAAAAAAAGTTATTATAGAAAATTAAAGGGAAAATACCATCGGTGATAACATCCGCCGATTGGCAACAAAAATTTCGAAAAAAGAAAATGAAAAGCTTCAAAAAGAAGCCGAATAGAAGAAAAAGGCGACTTTAAGAGTACCTAAAAAATTTAAAACCTAAATAAAATAGATAAAATAAAAAAGCGGGCATTTATTGATGACAAAAATTGTCACAAATAATTTGCTGAGATCTGAATCAGTAGATGTCTATGAATATCCAATTTAATAAGATTTTCTATTTGTAGTGTGCATACTATGTTCTTCTATTTGAGTTTTAGATTTAAGTTTTTTTATATAAGCAAAAATAAGGTAGTTTTTTCAGTAAAATGGCTTCCTAGTTAACATCAACGACTGGAATGTCAATCACTCGAATAGTGGTAAAAAATACTCCTTGTGACTATTTTTTTAAATGAATAAAAAAATATCAAAAAACATTTTATAATGTTTGTTTCTTACAATTATATTTCCTTAGATATTTCTTTAATTTACAATAATTATCAAACGGCAAAAAACTTGTAGCTGGAAAACTTTATGAATTTTTTATCAAAATTGCTTCCTTATTGTGTCAATACTTGGCAAGTTACCTTATATCAGTGAGGTTTATTTGATAATCCAACTAAAGCATGTTCCTAAATAATTAAAGAGTAAAATTTACAACAAGAAGGATAAAATGTTTACGGCTGCCTAAAAAAAAAGTATAGATATGTCACCTATCACATCACGTACCATATTCTAAAGTTCAGAATTTCGATGTTTCTGTCAACTTTTTGGAAATGGTATTTCTTTATAGTTATTTACAATTTATAATTGTCTACGGCGCGTAATTTTATTACATTAAACATGTTGGTTTTCCATGTCTAGTGTTTATATAAAAAACATATATATAAAAAATTTCCTTAAATAAATTTAAATAACAGTAAATGTTAATGCAATACAAACAATTCATGTTCAATAAATTTCTAGAAAACTTTTGGACTTCTTCTAATTCTTTTTCAATGTTTTTTTTTTCTTATTATTATTGAAATTGTTATTAGCGAATTAGCATAGACTTTAATTACCCTATTAACATAATTCTCTCTTTTAATATTCCTTACAAGCCATAATCTATTAGCAGTTGGCAGAAATACGCTTCTCGTACATGTTCGTTTATGTGTTCAGTGCGGAAGATAAATCCTCTTCAACCGGCAATGCCCTAGAGAGGAATTACAAACTGTTTTGGATAAACACCATTAAATCCGAAATATATCTTCCATTTGGCAAATTCATTTTTAACGACTGCAAACCCAGTTCGCGTTCCTGCTTTTACCTGCAAATACAATTTAAAGAAACTGCGCCAAAATCTCAAATAATATGCCAGACATCCTACACATACAAATCAGTGTGACGGACGCAGTTATGTAAATCATCCAGTGGAAAAAATGAGGGTTTTAAGACGAGGTGACGGGGAAAGCGATTTGTGAAGCTGATAAATCAGTAGCGTAGCTGAAGCTAGATAAAATTATTTTCTTTTAGAAGGATACAAGTAACTGTGACACAAAATGCGACATAAATGTAAAACATGCTAGAATTAATTTTTATAATAGATATATTAGTTTTTGACATATCTTCCTAGAAGCTAATGGAAAGCTCAAAGCATAATATTCGATTTTCATTTATTTCGAGATTCCAGAATGATTTATACAGTTCATCCTCTTGGTTCTAGACTATTACCTAAATTTTAAGTACAAAAATAATATTTCCAAAAACATTTTACTTGTTGCATATTCAGTTTTGATCAAGTTTTACTTAATTAATTAAGTAATTTTCGCATGACCGATCATTTTTGCAATAAGGCTGTTTTTGTTTAGCAGCCAAATATGTGGTCCGTATAATTTTTTACTTTGCAACTATGTATGATTGGGAGGATAAATTCATTCTCTTGTAGTTCACCGTGTAACTCCAGATTTGAATATGTATGAGCATACCAAGATAATTCCGACGAGATGATGTTCTAAGAGAAATACGGAAGAGGTCCATGATTCTCCATGATCCGGATATCATGA
>MU186038.1:5895-19706 GCA_016904865.1 Pissodes strobi | reverse complement strand
AAGACGAATTTCGCGATAAGACGAAATATTCTGGAGGAGGAACTTCGATAAGTCGAAATATTTCAAAGAGAACTGGTTGAGTCTGATTGTTAATAACGCTGTGTCGATCGATTCGAGTGGGTTAGTAGGAATCGAAACATGTGGGAGAACGAAGTGCGATAAAAACTGATAAGTGACTATTTTAAACGCAAAGATGAGAATATACACATTTAAACATTTATGTACATGTTGCGTATATTATGAACATATGTACGCACAATATGTATATGTAATTACAAACACTTAGTACAAGCATATTATGTACATACACAATACACATATGTGTATGTACATAATGTGCTTGTACTAAGTGTATGTAATTACATATACATATTGTGCGTACATATGTTCATAATATACGCAACATGTACATAATTGTTTAAATGTGTATATTCTCATATCATATGTATTATGTCCATATTTGTATATAATTTAAGTTTTCTTCTTACTTTTCAATCTCTGTATTCAGTTTCATTCATATTGTTTTAAATATTTTTATGTGGTATCTTGTATGTATACGATTTAGTAAAACTGTTTTCATAATGAAACTGTTTTGATAAAACAGATTATGTACATACTTTTCTAAAAATGTAGTAAACACCCCTCGTCTCAATAACTCGAAGTTTCGATAAGTCGAATTTTTTTTTCGGCAAATGCCGCTTCGAGTTATCGAAGTTCTACTGTATATATATATATATATATATATATATGTTTTATTTTCTTCTGGACTTGTTTGAAAAGATATTTTAAAATAAAGGTCACTTCCTCATAGCCACTTTTTCCTCTCTACAAAATGACACTTTCGTCTTCAGGCAACCATTATCAACTTTGTTTTTTTAAATACTCACAAAATTTTGTTTCTAGCTTAATAAATTCTAATTTTAATTCTAAATCCAACGGCCTATCACACTTTACATTTACTAGACGTTTCGACCTAAAAAAACCATCATCAATGCAAGTTGGTGATGGTTGCGAAAAGACAAAAAGAGGGAAGAAACTGCATCGATAATGTACAATTTATTTTCATCTAACTCTTTTAGTAGAATCAGAAAAACACATTATTACAAGCTATGAATCCTCGGAATTGAAAACATTCACGGCGCGGCGCGCGGCGCATCGTTGGATCTAGAAAACGAGACGAGCTACAGGGTCGGCTGAATTAGAGCAAAGTTGTGCAATTCGGTACTGACTAACATGCCGTTATTAAATTTCGAATAATTTTGGAGATATACTCGTATTAGTGAAATCATGTGCAATTCGGTACTGACTAACATGCCGTTATTAAATTTCGAATAATTTTGGATTTATACTCGTATTAGTGAAATCATGTGCATTTGGCGATATAACCTGGATTAGAATTTAACATTTGGATCTTATGAAAACAGCTTTACAATAGCTTTTTTATTTTCTTGTACCTCACTACATAATCCTATAACAGTAACATTTTCTGCATTATTTTTAATCACGAGAGATGTTAATTACGTTAAAGTCCATTCAAGGCTATTGCGCTGTTACGTCAGAATTTCTGACGTCAAAAGAAAGGATCCGTACGTCTTAGATAGACTCGTACGTTATTTTTTACAATAGCCAAAAGATGTCTCTGTACCTGTTTTCTATTCCGGAGCACGTTCCGTTTTCTTCAATTTTACATACTTATGACAATATTGTTTTAAACGTCTGAGCATCTGAATAATACTTATGACAGTTCGTTTAATTTAAAATAATAATATGCTTTTTATCGTCTATAATCCGTTTTAAAACGATTTTAAATGCAAAATTGCATAAAAATCCGAAAATTCGGACTTTTTTAGGCCGATAGCCATGGTTTCGGAGGAATTTGTCGTGCATTTTGAAGCGAAAATTCATTTTAAATTCAACCGTCTATTAAAAATAAGCTGTGCTATGGATCCAAATAAACTGCGAATATAATGATTAAAAAATAATACTTTTGACAGTTTGTTTAATTTAAAATATGCTTTTTCCTCGTCTAAAATCTGTTTAAATGGCAAAATTGTATATAATACCGCCCTAGCGGCTAGAATTGGTTTGCGCATTTCCATCTCATTTGCCGAGACTTGTCCTCATATCGCCGCGTAAGATGTTTACACATCAAAAAAATAAATTTTTTCTAGAGATATATTTTTTTTTGCTCTTTCTCACTGAACCGGTGGGGCATCTCAAAACGATTTTTATTAGCAACTATTAGTGTAAAACACAAACCAACTACCAACAAATCAATAAATGAATTAAATCTGTTATTTTCGTTATGATATTTTGACATTGACGCAAATCAAAGATTCCAATTTAACGGACCAATTTAGTACATACGTTCATTGCATAAAGAAAGATGGAATGATATGACGTAACTGCGCAATAGACTTGAACGGACTTTACCTAATCCCTGCAATAAGCCTAGCCCCTTAAATGAATGATTCTATCAACTTTATCGTAGCCATGAAAACAAAAATGAAAAATATCAGAAAATCACAGTCCGAAATTAATATTTATTTAATAGTGTTATAGTGTTTGCTAGAACTTTAGTTTTTACACCAAAATGGTATTTCCCAGTGACGAAAAAAGAGATATGTTAAGGGTTTACTACATTTTGATAAAAATTCTGTATTAGCTTCGAGAATTTATTTGGAGGAATATCCTAAAAGGCAGCAACCTAGCCGAACCTCTTTTCAAAAAATTGATAAAACCCTAAGTGAGCACGGCCAAAAAATATGGTAGCCGTGTAATACAAGAAGAGACGCAAAATGCTTTACGCCAGGTCTGTACTGAAAATTTTAACTTACTCTTACTCTTACGAATATGGGGAAAATAACCATGTCTGTTAATATTATTGCTTTCACGTCTAAGTACTTTTATTTGATTGATATTTATTCTTTATGAATATTTCCTGAAGGGGTACCAAGTGAAAAAATATTTATGTGTGCATTTAGAGCGCAAAGTAATAGATTGTCGCCTCAGTCAGTCGGCGCGCGACCGAGAAGCGGAGCGCGTCAGCCTTTTGTAAGAGGCAATGTTAGTTTGCACTAGAAATATTCAGATTTTTTTCTACAGTCATAATATCTACTAGGGAAAAACTAATCAGTTTCAAATCGACAATTTATAAATAGGATGGCCACATCGTCAGAACAGTAAACTAACGATCGTCACTTGTTTTTCGGTTGCCATGGTTATTATGTGTATTCATAGCGCGCTCGCTGGTAAAAGTGAATACACTTTTACTTTAATAAAGTAAGCTTTGTTATTTTAGGTAGAGAACAATCCCTCCACATCTACCAGGCAAATTTCTACCGAGTCGAATTTGCCAACTCTACATCACATAAAGGCTTGGAGAATTTTGAAATCCAATGGTTTAAAACATACAAAATTCACATTTGTCATGCCTTACTAGAAGGCGATTCTCAAAGGCGGTTAGATTTTTGTTATTGGCTGCGAAATCAAATTAACAAAAATAATAATTTTTTAAATTCCATAATTTGAAGCGACGAAGCTACGTTCAGCAACTGCGGTATTTTCAATAGAAATAATGAGCGAATTTGAGCCGTAGAAAATCCCAGAAAAAACCGAGAAGTACGTAGACAAATACGCTTCAGTAAGAATGTTTGGGCAGGGATGCTTGGCGATGTACTTTTTGGGCCAATTTTTTTACCAAATAGGCTGCGGGGGTAGACTATCTCTTTTTTTTACAAAATAGCTTTCAGGATTTGTTATTGGAGATCCCGCTCGTCAGACTACCACACCTTTGGTTCCAACAAGATGGTGCACCAGCGCATGGCACAAGAGAGGTGCGTGAGTTTTTAAATAATGAATTTCCAGGCAGATGGATAGGACATCGGGGTGTGGTAGAATGGCCTGCGAGATCTCCGGATTTGACACCACTAGATTTTTTTTGTGGAGGGGCCTTAAAAAATAAAATTTATAAACAAGAAATAAACACTTTGGAAGAACTAAGATATAAGATTATTGACGGATTTAAGAAGACGGTCAATACAACGAGCCACTGAAAAAGTGAGGAATAAAATCTTTCGGTGTATTCGTACTAACGTAAATGTCTTTGAACATCTTAGTTGAATGTTTAGTGTTTTTATTTTTTATAATTAAACGTAACTTAGGGTAAATTTAGTCAAAGTTAGGCAAAATATTATTTATCTGCTTCTAGGCTTCTTCCAGGGATTAAGTAATGTAATTAACATCTCTAGTGATTTAAAATAATGCAGAAAACGTTACTGTTAGGATTATGTAGTGAGACATAGGTATAAAATAATAAAAAAATTATTGTAAAGCTGTTTTCATAAGAACCAAATGTCAAATTCTAATCCTAGTAATATCGTCAAATGCACATGATTTTACGCAGATCTCCAAAATTATTAGAAATTTAATAATTTTGTCGACGGCATGTTAGTCAGTACCGAATTGCACAACTTTGCCCTAATTTAGCCGATCCTGTATCTCGTACTGTTTTCGAGATCCAATGGTGCGCCGCGCCGTGAATGATTTCAATTCTGAGGATTCATGCTTGTAATAATTCTACTAAAAGTTAGATCAAAATAAATAATTGTACATTATCGATGCAGTTTTTTCCCCTCTATAAGATGGCGTAATTAGATTTTTGATCCGACGTTTCGTTTTTTCGCAACCATCATCACCTTGCATTGATGATAGATTTTTATTTCGACAGGCTCTAAAATCTAAACCGCAGATAAAAGAAAACGGTTTGCACATCCCTATCTTAAGTTTTCATAAACTATCGAATGCCGGTATCTTCGAATTTAACCTGTGGATAGAATTAACCGGAACTTTTAAACCTCCGGTAAAAATCAAAGTTACTATCATTCGATAGCTTATGAAAACCCAAGATAGGAATGTGCAAACCGTTTTCTTTCATGTCGCGCGGTTTAGATTTTAGAGCCTGTCAAAGTGTCAAAATGCCCGACTTTCAACTGTCAATATTCGGTAAACAGCTAAAGATAGGTATACGATATTATACACAAAATGTGTTTAGATTTTTCTAGAGAGTCGAAAAATGTAGTAATATACAGGGTGTTCCATTTAAAAAAAATCAAAGTTACCCCTAGCACTTTTATTTGATGTTCAATTGTTTTTTGCTGAACATATCCGAATTCGCGGGATAAAATTACATAAGATGTCTATTTCAGTTTTTTTTATAAAAGTACAGGGAAATTCAAAAAATCGCCTTGTCTAGTCCCCGTTGGATAACCCTGTACATGAAGTAATAAACTATTTTTATATCGAGAAATTGCATTAGTCTGTTCGTTTTTTTGGCCAGATATTTTAACTTTTTTTTTATGGCAGTGGCACACACACTAAAGGTAGATCCTATGGCGCTCGACGAGCGGTGTGTGTGCGAAGATGTTGATTGACACGGTTCTTGAATATTCCTAGGTTGTAATTAGTGGGAAATAGATGTCCTGGAAGTGAGTTCCACAGTGATGCAGTGCGCCAGACAAAAGAGTTCTGGTAAAGCGATGTTCTCGGTGTTTCTAGTTGTACGACGAACTGGTGCGCACCTGCCGTCTGTCGGGACTGTCTGACAGGAGTTGCCAGGGGCGGGATTATGCGGGCCAAATCCTGGGAACATCTGCCGTGAAAGTATCTGTAAAACAGAGACATCTCTGCCACATGTCAGCGATGTTCCAGATTATCCAGATTCCGGGTCAACTACGGATCGCCGACGAGACGCACAGCCCTCTTCTGAATGGAATCCAGCAGCTTTAGGGTATGCTTTGGTGCGGCACCCCAGATATGTGAGCAATATTCTAAGCACGGTCTTATTTGCGCTTTGTACAGCAAGAGCAACTGGTGCGGTGTATAGAGTTTTTGGTTGCGAAATAGCGCACCAAGCTTCTGGGAGGCTGATTTTGCGATGTTAGCAACATGGTCATGCCATGACATATTGCTGTTGACCGAGACACCCAGCAGCCCGATTGACGAGGATGAAGGAATGGTCGATCCTGCCATAATGATGTCAGGGCCCGCTGTATTGGCCCTCTTAGTAAACGTTGCTGCTTGGGTCTTTGCTGCATTGAACTGTACCAAATTTCTGTCGCCCCAAGTTTGAACTTTCTCCAGGTCTTGATTAATTGCTGTAATCTGCTCCTGTCTGCGGTGATGAGTCTCAGTCGCTGGTAAGGGTTTTTGTGATCTAAAGTGGGAGACAAGGGTGCTGTCATCTGCAAAACTGTAAACAGGATTATTCGTTTCGATCAGCAGGTCATTAATATATATGAGGAACAGAGTTGGTGAAAGTATTGCGCCCTGAGGCACGCCCGCGTCGATGGTGAATGTGTCCGAGATATGTCCATCGACTGCAACGTGTAGGGACCGGCTCTTAAGGAAACTGGCCAGCCAGCTGCAGAGAGAGGCGGGCAGTCCCAAGGACGGCAGTTTGTTGAGCAGTCCGTCATGGCAAACTCTGTCGAATGCCTTCGAAATATCCAACGCAATCGCTCGAGATTCTCCGTAGTTTTCAATTGTCCTACTCCATATATGAGTGACATAGGCCAATATATCTCCTGTCGATCTCTCTTTGCGAAAGCCGTATTGATTATCGCTGATTATTCTGTTGCTCTCGAGGTACTTGAGTAGTTGCTGGTTGACTACACGTTCCATGACTTTGGAGATTATTGGAAGCAAGGCAATTGGGCGATAGTTTGTGGGCGTGGTTTTCTTGCCTTTTTTTGGAACAGGTTGCACTCGAGCGACTTTCCAAGAGGATGGGTAAATCCCTTTTCTGTGAGAAAAAGAAAAAAGCCTGGAAAAAAACGGGTGTTAGTTCGTTGGCGCAGTTCTTTAGCACGATGGCAGGTATTCCGTCCGGTCCTGATGCCTTTTGCGTATCTAGTTCTTTAAGGATTTTGCGAATATCACGATGTGAAAACTTGACTCCTGTCATGGTGGTGTTGATGTTCGGTGTAGTGGGGAGAGTCTTGCCTTGGGGCACGTTTAAGGTAGAGTGCGATGAAAACATTATGGCGAGCATGTGTGCTTTTTCCTTGGCTGTATTCGCCGTGATGCCACGTTCGTCCATCAAAGGTGGGAGAGATGTTTTTGTAAAGTTGTTACTTACTGCCTTTGCTACCGACCAGAAATTCCTGGAACCACTGGGGCATTGCAAAAGTTTATTCCTGATCCTTTGATTGTGTTTGTCCTTAGTTTCGTCGATCACACGCTTGCACTCGTTTCTCGCTTCGATAAAATAATTGCGATTTTCAGCGGTCTGATTTTGCTGCAAGTACTTATAGTCTTGCTGTTTCCTTACTACAGCTCTTTCGCATCTTTTGTGGAACCAGGGCTTTCCTTTTGATGGTAACTTGATGGAATTTGGGATGTATGCTTCCATTCCTGAGGAGATTACTTGCATGATCTCTTCGCAGCAGTCTGACGGGTCGTCAGTAGCAAAGCAGACGTCGAGCCAAGGAAAATCTAGGTAGAACTGCCTTAGATCGTCCCAGTTTGCAGAATTGTAATGCCAGATTTTGCGAGGCAATGGTGGATCCTTCTGTATGAGTAGCAATTCACAAACCGTTGTAATAAGTTTGTGGTCGGATTTACCTAATGGCGGACCAACTGTAACCTTGTATTGGTCAGGATTGGTGGTCAGAAAAAGATCCAGGAGGGCGCCCCTCTTTGAGATTCGAGTTGGTTCGTCTACAAGTTGAGAAAGCCCGCAGCTGATGGCAAATGCTTCAGCTTCTCTACCTTCGTTGTCGGTCTTGTTGTGATGTTTGAGCCAGTTGGTGTTGTGGGCATTGAAGTCTCCCAGAACGATTATTTCTGAACTGGGGTGATCGACCTATATTGAGTCAAAAGTGGTAGCTAGTGTTGAGAAAAAGCTTTGGTAAGCTCTATCGCTCGGAGGGCGATAGAGACAACATATAAACTTGGTTAATCCCTTGGCGGTGAACTTGAGCCACATGACGTCAAGGTTGTTCGGTTCGAGCGTTTCCTCGCGGCGACATGAAAGGTCGCTTCGGACAAAAAGGCATATTCCGAACTTATATCTAAATCGGGTTTGTAAGTCGTAACCAGGATAGAGGTAGTTCACTGTTGTTGTTGTAGAACATACTTGTGTTTCTGTAAGGGCTAATATGTGTGGTCTATTTGCTTGTAGATGTTGGTGTACCGAATTTATGTTTGTATTTAGGCCTCTTATGTTGCAGAAATCTATTCTAAATTGGTTCGGTATCTTTGCTGTCTGTGAAATGCGGAATGAAGGGCTCCCAGGGCCACCCAGCGCCCGGAGATCCGAATGGCCGGGGAGTTTACTTCCGGAATATTTTGATCCTGGGAGCACCATCATGTCCATATATTCCTACTGTGGAATCCGGGACCACCAGCGCGGAAGCGGAACGTGATTTGGGAAAGCACTTATCGCTTCCCAATTCTGGTGGGGTGGTCTTTCACCGGACGATGCGAGTAGGCTAAAGCAGGACGCCCACTGAATCGGCACAGACCGGCCAGCACGGCCGGCATAAGTTGCTATGTACGTTATTAAACGAGGCAGCGCCCATTTAATCGGAACAGCGCGGAACGGCATCTCGTTTAATAACGAACGCCGGCAGTGCTGGCCGTGCCGAGCCGGTCTGTGCCGATTCTGTGGGCGTCCTGCTTTATGCATTTACCACCTAGGGCCGCTTCCACTCAAAGCATCGGCCTCAGACTCATTCCTTTGGCGGTCCCTAGTCTGACAGGGGTAAAAATGGGGTTTGTTGGATCACTCCCCAGTGATCAGCTCCAGACTTTGTACTTTGGTGTTCTCCAGCCTGGGGGAGGACGATGGGATTTGATGCGCCATATCCCATGGCAACTCGGAATGGCGGGGGCGTCATTCCCCGTAACCAAACTCTTCTCACCAGTTTGACATTCCTGCCAGCCAATACAATGCAGCGCCTCTTGTCACAAACTGTCATTGATCAGCCCCAGACTTTGTACTTTGGTGTTCTCCAGCCTGGGGGAGGACGATGGGATTTGATGGGCCCAAACTAATTTCTTTATCTACATCTTATACCTTCTATAAATTATTTATTTGTTACAGTTTACCAGTATTATTGAGAATGTCGTTTGTCGTAACCGCAGTTAGTATTGGACGTCCAAACAAACTGAAAGTGAAAACGAGAGTCGAAAATACGATGTACTTCGTGGATTAAGCCTTATCCAGAACTTGTTTTAGACGGCGATCATGCTTTTGCAAGTCTTGCTCAAAAATCGTTTTCTGGTCGAAGAAATTCCAATTAGATCAACACATCAACACACACTTTGCTAAGGTTAACAAGATCAAGTACGGACCCATTTATTCAGTTGAGACTTTTAAAAACGAAAACCATGGTCAGTCAAATTTGAGCGAAGATCTGTGTAAAATGCTTTTGGCTGCTAATATTCCTTTAAGCAAGCTGACCAACCCGCAAGTAAAGACTTCTCCACAAACATATATGATACAGATGAATTAACATTAAAGAAAAGCGTGGTTGGACAGGTGTTTGGTACCGTGCTAGATGAAATAAATAAGGAAATTGGAGGTAACAATATGTATATTGTCGTCGACGAAACGGCTGACTCGTGTGGTTAATTTAATGATCGGAAATCTCACGGAAGAAAATCTTGGAATAAACGTGGAAAAACAAACATCCCTTCAGGTACCCGTTTTTTTTCAAGAAACATTAAAACGCATTTCTTTTTGCTGAATTAAGTTCGTATAGATACAATTCTTATCCGATGCTGCGCCATCTGTGGTAAAGGCAGTACAGAATTTAAAAATATTTTATGAAAATTTAAATCATGTAACTTGAGCTCACGGATTAATTAGGGTTGCACAAATTATTAAGGCTTCCATCCCGTTGGTCAATGACCTAATAGCAAATGTGAAAAAATATCGATAAAGGCCCCATAAAGGGTGCACTTGCCCGGAGTGCCATTACCACATGAGCCTGTCACAACCAGATGGGGTACTTGGATTCGTGCGGCAATATTTTATGCAGATAATTTCCAAAAATTGAAAGGCTGGCTAATTTCACTAATGTCTGATGATTCATAGTGCATCCAAAAGTGTAAAGAAATATTTTAAACTGTTAAATTGAAACAGCAGTTAATGTATGTTAAGTGTATCTATGTATTTCTAGGAGACAGCATTTTGCAGCTAGAAGAATCCTGTACAAGTCTACCAAACTCGATGAATATAATAGAAACAGATAAACAAAATTGCAAACAAATACGAGGTGACGTAGGAAAAACAATAGTGGCAATATTAATATTTAATAGAAAAAAACACATATTTAAGGCAGATCGTAAACATAATGTCAGAGAAAATTGTTTTGTGTTCTTGTACAAATATGTCCTTAGTGATAGACGCCACAATTTTTTAGTTCAAAACCTTGAAGCACACGTAATAACTGGTGCGTTTCATAATTTTTCAAATTAATATTAGTACAAGTTTCATACAAATTAATATAGGAAAATCGTAGTTGTGATTTAATAAAGTATATAACTAATTTATTTTTATTCAATACTCAATCCCCTAATTTAGTGAAAATTTAATGTAGAAAATAAAAATTTAGTTGTTTTATTACTGCATATTCATTGCCTATTTATGTATTTTTTGAATATATCTTGCATAAGTTAAAAAACAAATGTGGATATATATGCGGATATTCTTAAGGTTTTTGGTTGCACATAATACGATCTTTAGTAACAATTGATCAGCACCTTATTATGTTTAAGATATTAACTTAAGAACAGTCGCTTGTCAAAGGGGCGTTTCGCTTTCGGTAGTTAGCACTGACATGGCTTATGGTGGGAGCTTTGGTTTTCCAGGGAGGCGTTTCCATTTCGATAGTTTGTACTGGAGACCAGAGTCTGTTGGTGTTGGTTGCTGCGCAGCTTTTAATATAGAGCTTGATATCAATATGAGTATTGTTCAACAAGGTTAATTATAACACTTTACACATTAAATAGTAACAATTTATAGATTTACGAATGCTAGTTGACAATATGGATAGCCTTGAAAAGCGTGATCTAGTTGTTCTCCGTCGCGACATTACAAAACTGAGAAAAATTCACGGCATGCTTGGCTTGGCCCGTTTGGATCTTGGCCGTCGTAGTGCCATCTTGTACTATTCCACCTATCCGTAATCGTTACTTTGTGAAAAAAAAAATCTAAAATTTAACTTGTAATACTGGACACGAGACCAGACGCTAAATTCCGGTATTTTCCGTCCATCTGGCAACCCTAGTTACGATCCTATTGAAAGACTTGTATCAAAATTGATATAAGTATACAGATTGACCTAGTTTTTACTTCAAAATTCACCACTTCTGCATTTTCAATCGGATCGAGCGACGCGATTGTTTGAAATAATGTACTGATAACTTCCCTCTATAATGTACGAAAGTTTGGTTGGTTTATGTATGTGGTGACGTGTCGTATGAAAACTCGACATCACGTAGCTTGGATTCAACGAACTCACCATGTATAAAAGGCATCATAATTTCTAAAATGCTTTCTTGAGTAGCCTTTGGAGTAGATTCTAGTCAAGTGATCGGTTTTTCTACAAACAAATTATTGTCCGAGAAAAAAATCCCTATCGGTTCTCATGATTTTTTTCGATCTTCGCTATTTTTTCAGTGCTAGAACGGCCCAAAGTGATCCCTTTTGCAAAAACATACACGCCAAAAGAATATTCGTCATTTTCCGATTCTCCTCAATTTCAACATACTTCGAAAGATAGTCAAAAAGAATGTCTCCAAAAAATTCCATCAAAATTAATTTTTCGGCAGTTATCGTGCATCAATGCAAATTTTTTCAAAATTACACATTTTACGTAATAACTCAGGAACGAAAAATCGGATCGCCAAAAATAATTAACCGCCGGCGGCCCCAAGTGTTGTCTAAAAAAGTGGTAAATATGTAATTTCCCCTCGCAGCCGTTTTCAAGAAAAACCCAAATGAGCTTTAAATAGCCGAACGTAGATAGCTTTGAGGGTTACAGCGTAACGGACCGTTATTTTATAATTTTGCTAGAGTTTCTGCACGATTTTTGGGCTTTTAATAACAGAATGTACGTCGCTGACTGGAATTACCATTTTAAATTCCTATGAAGGCCGTAGTATATTCACGTATAGCAGGGACTGAAAATAGGGGTAGCATAAAGCATAAAAAACTAAACCTGTATATCAAGCTATGGCAGGCATTTTTTCCTCGATATTCACGCTAACACACTTCCAATTATTGGAAAATTGTGGCCTGTGACGGATTTTAGTCCGCAAAAATTACATGTTTTACATTCGCGTGAAAGCCCAGGAAATTGGTGGCTGGCAAATTACAGGAAATTTCATGGTTTTTAAACTGTGGCACAGAAGAATTAAGTCGCATATATAATAATTTGTGAATCGTTTACTGTGCTATTTACGAACACATTACGCAATATTATATATTCTATATTTTTTGGTTGCATACATCTACATCTAATATTCTTAAAAATTAAACTGTTTCAATATTACTTTCCATTAATACATTACACAGTGCCCTTTAAAAACTTTGTAACATATATACTATGTGTTAAAAATTAAGATAAGGTAAGTTTTTAAATTTAAAAACAATTTAAGGGTAAAGTACCTACAGTGAGCTTTAGTTTTGGAAATTATTTCTTTTCCGCACCGGGCGGAAACCTCACTTTTCCGCCCCCTTGACTTTCTCATTAGTTGTGCTTTTAAATGCTTATGCAACAATGATAGATCCATATGAATAAATGTGCGATCATTTTAAACCCATAGCAAAGATCTGAAATATCACTGTTAAAAAGCACGTCACAGACTTTAATATTTCAACGTGTCGTTACTTACGAATTTTTGATTAATTCAATGATTAAAATGACGTCACCTGATGAAGAACTACCCACCGGTATGCTCTTGCGCAGGCAGAACCTCCCACACAGAAACGTGTGACGTCACCCGGGAATGACGCTATCGATTCTGCTATGTAAGCGTGTATAGAACATATGTTTGTAATGCAATATTCGCAGTTTTGGGGGATTTTAAAGGACATTTTCGATAATAGGTACGTTCCTAATTATACGTGTACGTGTGTTAACTAAAGAATAAAAGCATTTTCATTCCATATTTATATTACTAATTATAATTGATATATTATACATAGTTTTACTCTAGAAAATAATTTAAATGTATAAATGGTTATTTAAGTATTATTTCAACATTTGAGACCTAAGTAAAAAAGTCAGGATGAGATTGGTTGATGTGATGTTTATACTTGATGCGTAGAATCGAGGGGCACGCGGTCATGATAGTATTGTTTTATAGTTCATTCCTTCATAAATTATTTTTTTCTTAATTTAAAAAAATTACGTAAATTCAAATATTCTGTACGCCACTGAAGTAGATCAGCTGAGCAAAGTTTTTTTGATTCTAATATCTTAGCCCATAACATATCCAAAAATAATAAAAAAAATCCCTTGCAAATAAAAAGTCATTATACATTAAAAAATTACTCAATTTAATTTAGCCCAAAAGATATAGTTTTACCAAACTTAAAGTGCAATTTTAATTTTCTTTGTATTGACCTCATTATTTAATAGTCAATATTCTGAACCCTTTCAAATATTTTTTGCCCATTTTTACATATTTATTTCATTTCCACTGAAGTAGACTCGGTTTGCAAAGTACTTTTTGATCCCAATACCTTAAACCATAACATATCCAAAAATCTTTGAAAATAAAAAAGTTATTTTTTA
>MU186037.1:57840-89973 GCA_016904865.1 Pissodes strobi | reverse complement strand
AAAGCTAGAACAGTTCATGAGGTTCGGGTGTCGTTTTGGGTTGGGATAATTTTCTCCTAAGCTTCCGAGAGGTCCTCCAATCACATGAATGAAAACTTACGCTTCCCACCTTCCCGTATTAACAATTTTTCCACCCGCTATCCAAAGAAACCACTCCCAAGGAAACGCCCTAACCAACTCCGCTTCATCCAGGGCCCACACCTGTCCTGCGATCCGTAGACCCCAGGGCAGGTACGGACGCCGATAGCGGGGAGGAAGACCATCTTTTTTTCCGCTCTCTTTTATTCCCAAATATAAGACCTTACAACTAATACATAAACTTCTTAACCTAACTTATCATCTACCCACTACCATAAAGCCACTTACGTTGCGTACAATCCTTAATTTAACTTAACTTCTACTCACCACCTCACAACCCCACAATGCACTTACATTTTTCCTTATTGCTAATATATACATACAAGAGTGCATAGGTTACATTTCTGTATCCTTTATTAACGCGCAGCCTCATTCGTTCACCATCTCGACATCCTCCCTGGAAATTTTCCCCTCCCTCCTTAAACTGATATTTCCCCATATTTTACCTTCTCCATTTAGTCTATTCCTTTCATGCACCCTTTCTCTCATCATACACCTCTCTCTCACATGTACCCTATCCTCTCTCTCCAAACCACACTCACACATCCCATTCGTTTCCCTCAACTTGAATCTCCAGAGGTACTCTTCCATGTTGCCATGGCCAGTTACCAACTGGCTTGCCTTAAAAGCCACATCCAGTCCCTCACACCCAACTTCCTTAAACACCTCATACAGCCCTCTCCCTTTCACACTCGCATCCCACCTTTCCTGCCATCTCCTCATTGCTACCTCTGTCCTCGCTCTCTTGATGTTCTTGAGTCCTAATAGATGCCACCCTTCGCCTCCCCCAATTTCCCATCCCTGCATCCTGCCTTTACCAGCCTCCCTATCCGCAACTTTCACACCTCCTCCATCCATTCCGTATTCAGTCCGAACCCATTCACCCCCAATTCTCTCATTCTGCATGGCACCCGTCTTACCCACTTATGCCGCGTCTTTTAATTGTACAACATTCTCACCACCATCTCTGAATCCGTGAAAATCCTATAATCTCCCAGCTCCTGTTCCCTTTCTATCTCTTCCAGCATGTACTCCACCCCAAAAAGCTCTCCTTGCACTCCCCCACCACTATTCCCAATCCTCCCATTTCCTATTCTTGTCTCTCCGTTAGCCATAACCCACAACCATCCTATACCCGTTACCCCATCCTCTTCACTCATATCTCTCTTTCCCACTCCTTACACTCTGTCCATGTCCTCTCCCATTTTCTCTTTATTTCGCGCACTGACCTCCCCGGAATCACTATTACATTACTTGGTCATCCGCGAAGGCCTTTTCACTCCCTCCTCTCTCTCTAGGTCAGATATCCTTCTCAACCATCCTTCTATGCATAACAACCACAGAATCAGCCCCAGGCTTGACCCCTGTGGACATCCTCTCCCCGGTTGTCTTTCCGATTTCCCACTCATCACCTTTCTCCCGCTAAAAAATTCCAACATATATCCCTCATTCGCTTCGGCATTTCCATTTTCTCCATTTCTCTATCGATCGTTGCCGGCCATGCCAAATTAAATGCATTCTTCAGGTCCAAGGTAACAATCATACTGTGCAGACCACTCTCCCTTGCTTCCCTCATCACTCGTAACACACTTTCAATCGCCTCAATCATCAAAGTCATACACCCATACCTCCTTCCTTATTTCTTTCATCCTAACATCCATCTTAAACCTCATGTATCTGTGGTCGCTGAGGGTCTCCTCCTCCTCGACCACCCACTCTGTCACCCTTGCATTCCTGACCATGTTTACATCCACCCAGCTTTCCCCTCTCACCACTAAAGGTTGCTAAGGAATCGCTCTCATTCACAATCGTCATTCGTTGTTCTATCGCCCAAAGCATCAACTCGTCCCCTCTAGCATCCGTTACATTCCCTCCCCATGATTCATTCTGGTTGTTCAAGTCTAATCCAATCACTATCGGTCCTTGTATCCCCTTTATTTCATCTTTCAACTCCCGTAACCTCCTATTCGTTCTTCCTCCCGGTTTGTCATATATACTAATAATGCAAAATTCTTCATTCATCCCTTCTATCATGACCCCCACCACATTCTTACTGATCAGGCCTGACACATACCTTGCCCTCACACTGTCGTTCACCCACATCTCCACTTTCGCTTCCTTGTCGCATCCATATCTAACATACCCTTCCCCTTCTCTCATCCTGGCATACGGTTCTTGCAGTAAAATCACATCCACTCCCCACTCTCTTACGTGCCTTTTCAACAGATTCGTCGCTTTCCTCTCCCCACGTTCAACTGTAAGCATTTGAATTCACCCGCCATTTAATACACCGTGCGCTCCCTCTTTTCCCCCATTTTCATCTTGAACACTGGACATTCCCCATCCCTTGCTGTATGCATTCTTTCCTCCTTCCTAATTCCAAGCCTCTTGCTGTTCGGACAATCCAGATCCCCTTCAATCTTACAGTCTTTGCCCTCATGTCCCTCACCGCACTTACCACATGCTGGATCCTCTTTACAATAGTTCGCCGGATGTCCAAATCCACAACACTTGAAACACATAACTACCTGCACACATACTCTTGACACATAATGGACGGTGAGACCTAAGTTGAGCTTCGCCTCTCTCATGAACTTTCTGAACAAACTTGGGTCCATCTCCATGATAATATTCTCTCTATATTGACTCCTACAGGGTTTCCTAGTGAGTATCCTCATGGATCCCTCCACATTCTGCCCCATAATATCTTTCATTCCATCATTCTTCCTAAGTATCCAATCAATAATTTACTGACCCGTGTATCCTTTTCCACACCCCCCATCCTCATTACTGGTTCCTGTCACTCCTCCACCTTAACTTTCCACTTAGACTCCGTTCCCAAGTCGTCCTTAATTTTCTCTTTTTGTTGCTCTGTCCTCGTCTCGAAAATAATTCCCCCTGTCATAATCGTCTTTACCACCCTTAATTTCTTAATTTCTTCCCGCGCCAATCTCTCCCTCATTTCCTTGTCCATCCTCTTGGAACCTTCCTCCGTCTTATCCCCTTCCTTGTTTGAAAAAACCACAACCTCCAAATCACAGCACAGATACCTACGCACGCCTGCGTAGTGGATAAGCTATTAGACGTAAATATCAAGGTAAGAGAGCCGAGCCCCGCCTAGCCCCGCCGGCAGCGCACGAGTTAACCCGAAGGCCAGGTCGATCATCATTGAACCTGAAGCGATAGCATTCCCTAATTAAATATGTCCATTCCTTAGATGGACCAAATACAGGATTGTGTCTTATAGCTCTTGAAGCCTCTACTGATCCATATAATATCATCAACGAACCTGATGAAGATATTTACCGTCAAATATTAATTACCCTTTCAGAACCTTTGAATCTTATTGATCTATACTTGGATGCCAACTTATCAGACACTTAATGCATCAATCAGTGCTCAGGTTTTCATGGTGCCAAACCCCTTTTGAAAATCCACGATAATTACCTATTTGATGATGTAAAAATATAAGCGTATTAAGGCTTGTTCTCTATTCTGTTTCAGAACTGCAGAAATTTCGACCAAACCTGTCCATGCTCAAACAACCGCACCAGCTGTACTTGTGGCTTGAACGGCATGTGCATTCAAGATGAGTGCCACAGTCTGGAGTGCGTTCGATTGCAACTTAGAGAGTGTCAATGTCAAACGAAAACCATTACTGATAAGGTCTGTCAAGTATGCTGTCAATACCAAAACAAATGCATCTCGTCCATGGAAGTTACGAATAAGGTACTATCGTCAAGGAAGAAGAGGGACTTGCTTCAGGACAAACCGTTGCCGGAAAATGACGAATCCATATACAAATCGAGACAATTTGTTTCCAAAACATTTTGCTCCACCGATCGGTGTGCGAACCTACCATTTTTTCAAGGGAACGTGGGAGAGTACTGTTTGCGCAAGGGCAAGCTCGGCAAATGCTTGCCAGATTTACAATGCACCGTGTTCAAGGCCAAGCAAAGTTTCCCTTCCTTTGAAAATGCTTCAGCAAAATTCGCATTCGATCTTTTCAATACGTTTTATTATTTGGTTTTTAACAGTCTTCTAATAAACTTGATTTATTAAAGACTTGTGATATTGTTAAATAGAAAACCATACATTTCTCTCAGACAGAAATTAATTGCTTAAGTTTTCACCTTTTCAATTGTACTGTAAACTTTCCTTAAACCGCAATCAGTTTCGCAGCAAAGCCCCTAGAAAAGTTGGCAATTGTTGAGCAAAATTGCGGGACGTGTTCACCGAAAGGACGCCGGCAAAAAAAGGGAAAAGTTCGCCCCAGCCATATCGGAAAAGTGTGTAAATTGATGTTAGTCTGTTTGTAGTTCTTTTATTGAGTTTGTAAGTCCCATATAAATGGGCCGATCGGGTGTTTCTACGAAGTTATTTATGTGACGAATGTTTGGAGTATTGATCCTAAAAGTTGTATTTTTCCATGAGGAATTAAATTCTTATTAATTCAAATAGCTTACCCTTATTGTACGCATATGCTCTTTCTTGGCAGCTCGAGAGCCGCAAAACTTCCGTCGCAACCACTGTATAATGTACCAGCCACTTTTTGGGGTCGGGATAATGTTGAACGGGGGCGGTACCGTTCCTCCTTCCTCGAAGTAGCTTATCCATAACTTGCTTCTTGCGAATTTCCATTCAGTGTCTGCCCTTTCCTAAAGAATATTAATAATAAGAGAACGTATCATGAGCTCTTGTACCTATAACATTGTTATTTGCGGTCTAATATGGTATCAACAGCACATAGAATAATAGAGAGAGATTGGAATTCCACGCCCTCTGGAGGAGAGTGTGGAACATCTACGCTGAAGGATGAAAGGCGTAGAAACCTCTGTCTTTCTCTACTAGAAAAATTGAGGACTTCATTTGCATACTGAGATACCGTTTCTTTCATCTTGAGATTGAAAACAATTTAATGGCAACCATTAGCTTTTACTCCTATAATATTTGCAATATCAATCTAACCTAGTATCAGTTATTACAACACAGAGAGTACAGAGAGATAGTGGTACTTGCTTCCTCCACTGGTCCGGAGGCGTCTTCATCTCGAGCAGTTATGTCTTCGATCACATGGACCACATAAAACTGCTAAAAAGCCGTTAGTAACCTATTTACAGACATGCTCCTGCCTTGTTTGCTTAGCAAGCCTTTATAGCCTATCAAAGTATGGGAGTTGGAGGATAAAGGGCGTAGAAATCCCTGCGTTTCTTTACTACAGATGTTCAAGACTTCATTCTTAAGGCTTATAAAGTTGCTAATTGATGTTTTTGTATTTGCTCTCCAGAGAAAACAGATAAACCTTACAGAAGACTACTTGTTTTCTCCTAACGCTGCGTAGAATTATCAAATCAGATATCAACAAACAGTTCTTTAGCCGAAGACCGTATCTGACGTTTAATAATCACTCCAACTATAGACTTAATTAGTAGATCAACTCGGGTGGCAAATATCAACTATCCTGGAGAAGAAATCCCAACGGAGTAAGAATGGACCAATACAATCCTATGGGAAAGAAACAAAAATTCTACTGTTACTAGGGATGAAGTCGAAGTCAAAATACACAAGGGATGCCCACAGGGCTCAAGCCTGGGCCAACCTTGTGGCTCATACTTATGGAAGAATGGTTTGAGTGCATGAATGGATTGAAAGGGGTATGAGAAATGAATGATGAACCGGCTAAATGTGGAAGGTTGGTCCCACAGGCATAGGCGGATGACCAGGTCGTTATCATCAGGGGCAACTCGGGTAAAGAAATTGAAAGAAGGTGGAGCCAACTGTGGGATGTGCTAAATCGTTGGGAGGTAAAAATGAAATTGAATTATAATACAGAAAAAACGGAGACACTATTCATCCCACATGCAGGTATGACAAGACAGCCACGACTGACACACAACAGGCAAAAGGCTCAAGCCAAAGGAACGATAAAATATTTAGGCATAATATTGGACAGGCAGGGGTTATTCTTAGAACACTTGAAATATGTAAGGATGAAGATCACTAAATCGACAATGACCATAAGGGGAATAATGAAAAGAAAAGAAGTGGACATTGGAGAAGGGTCGCGAATAATCTGGAATAGGGTATTTAAACCAGCGGCACTACATGGAGCAGAGGGATGGGGAATTAAAGCTGGGGATTTCCGAGTTAGAAAACAACTTGACGCTCTACAAAGGCTGATCCTTATGAGACTAGGAAGAGTTTATTAAACCAAGTCAATCGCTGCGCTTCAGATCATTAACGGTACTCCGGAGAGGATCCTTATGAGACTAGGAAGAGTTTATTAAACCAAGTCAACCGCTGCGCTTCAGATCATTAACGGTACTCCCCCGCTGTGGATTGAAGCACAACAAATTTACGAAATGAGGCAAAAGCATTGGATAGCGGTTGTAAGGGGAAATGTAGAGGAATCCAAGCGCACCCGGATATGTAAGCGTACAAACTTAATGTTGGAAGAACATCACGAATGTACTGGTAATGAGGTCAGGGTTTGGACTGATGCTGCCGTTCAAGAGGAGAATAGTGGGTTTGGTGTGGTATTAAGTCATTCAGGTAATCTACACTATAAGTCGTGCCACAAGCACTTAGGTAATATGTGCTTCGTCCTGAGCTTCATGGGATACTGTATCGGGTAAAAGAAGCAAAAAAGTGTATACGTGACAATGACTTGGCAGATGTTCATGTGATTATCACAAATGATAATCAGCAGGCCCTTGAAGAGGTGAACAACTATGACTCGGACAAAAGGGAAGCGGCCATAATTCAAGATTTAGTGCATTGCTTATGGAGTAAGCGAATAAAAGTTCGTTTCAGGTGAAAAGGCGCCAGATGACTGAACAGGAGAAACGAGCGCATAAATTGGCAAGGGGCTCGCTGAGGAATTGTCTAGAACAAGGACAACTGGAGGATGAATTTATCCTGGACAAGAAAGAGTATAACAAGATTAGACAAAGCCTAGTCATGGCTCAATGGCAGACTACTTGGGACACTTTATTGGGTAGGACACTTTATCGACTCTGTAATAAGGTTGGGAAAAACAGACTGAGGCTGGGAAAGAAGGGGACTCAATTAGCAACGGGGCATGGTAATTTCACACAATATCTACGTAGGTTCCAGAGAGGCGGGATAACAAACGATATGTGTGAATGTGGTATGGGTGTTGATAATGCAGAGCATGTCTTGACTGAATGTAGGCATGGAAGAAGGGTAGAAGCTAGAATGGAAGTAACTGAAAGAAAAGGGGATTTGTTATTCCAATTTAGGAATGCCGAGGGAAATGTGAATTCCAGGGACCTGGATGTGTTTAATGGGTTTGCTGAGGTAGCGGTAGACAACAACGATTATGAGTCTTAAGCTGACAAAGTCTGGAACAGATAGTTGGTGAAGCTGTGAGTAGCAGTGCATAATATAAGATAGAATTATATAATAATATAAGGTAAGTTAGGAATAGATAAGAAAGATGCTCATGACAGCATTGCTGTATATATAGATATGCAGTCTTAGGTGTATACATAATTAGAAAGAAGGGGCCTTATGAGTATATTGGTTCAGCCTCACGAAAGAAGGATGGCTGAGAGGAATGTCTCATTGAGGCAAACGTAGTAATTGTAGCGATACAGGTTACCATATAGTTGTTACATTATAGTATAGCTGATTGTAGAGGTGTAAATACACTGTAAAGCTATGTAGGGAAATTGTAAAACTATGTATAACTATGGATATGTATATCTTGGAAATAAAGAGAAAAATGGTCTTCTTTCCCGGCTAGGATGGTTGCCAGGCTTTCTCGACCGCTCACGGGGAAGCTCGGAGCATAACCGGGAGGGGTCGACTAAGTTTGGGAACCTTGGTGATGCTGGTGGTAGGTGGGTTCCTTTGGCCTTGGATTCGATGGATATAGGATTTTCCGTTGTAGATGCTTGAAGCCGAAAGGTATAGAAGCGGGCCTCGACCGTAACTTAACTTGATACCATGGATGCGGTTCAACGATTCATCACCCTTATCTACGGAAGCGATCCCTTAAGGAAAGGAACCTAATGATCTTATTCCTAATAAACCTATTACATCTGTTGAGAGACGTATTGAGAAAATTTGACATAACAGATTCTATCTGAACCAAATTCACTCCACATCTTCAAACTCTATAGTCTGTCAAAGCTCATTGAAGCCACCATCCACCAGCTCCAGGAATTTGCCAACAAGCATTAAGAATTCCTAAATCTGCTTCTACTAATTTCGATCCAGAAATGCTTTATATAAGTGACATACTTAGGCAAATTGCTCTTTCACTTACTCAAGTCATGACAAACAAATATAGTTTTTACTACGCTAAACTATCGGCTCATCATTTTCTCCATTAGCTGGTGCGGGGTAGGCATTTAAGATATTAACCTCGTGTTAATATAAACATGCTGAGAATTAGAATTACATGAATTCCTTGATCATCTGAACAATATACTTAGATTCACAGCTAATCTACAAGGAACGGTTCTATTGGCTTTGGGCATCAAAATATGGCACTATATAAGTAGGTGTAAAAGTTATGTTCTAGACCGAAAAAAAGATCACCAGTGATCCCTAGGCCTCCTACCAAACCGCTAGTCGTCTCACCTAACTTCACGTCGCCATTCCCCCTGCCTTATTTCAAACCATTATCCCCCTACTTAACTTCATGTCTTTCCTCTTTTACTGTCTGTTTTGCTGTTTTTACTGTCTGTTTTGCTGCTTTTACTGTCTGTTTTGCTGTTTTACTGTATGTTCTGCTGTTTTACGGTCTGTGTTTGTTTTGCTGTTTTGACTGCAAAACAGACAATAAAACATACAACAAAACAGACAGTAAAAAACAGCAAAACAGACAGTGAAAACAGCAAAACAGGCAGCAAAAACAGCAAAGCAAACAGTAAAACAGCAAAACAGCAAAACAGACAGTAAAACAGGAAAGACATGTAGTTAAGTAGGGGGATAATGATTTGAGATTAGGTCGGGGGAATGGCGACGTGAAATTAGGTGGGAGGACTAGGGATCACTAGTGATCAATTTTTGTGGTCTAGAACATAACCTTTACACCTACTTATATAGAGTGGGGACGTAATAGGTGCAAGTAATTCTAGCAATCCAGATAGTCTAGATCCAAAATGAATAACATAAAGGAACAATATCTGAGATAGATCAACTAGTATACAGAAGAGGTCTTCCTAAGAAGAAAATTTCCTATTACAAGACGGAACAGCTGGCATTGTGTCTATCCATGAGACCTTAAGTGAATCACCGAGTAACTCATAGCAGACAGGTTCTCAGAACATAATGCCCATCATACAACAAATGCAAACCTTATCGAAGTATCTGAAGGTACGTTAGGATAAACAAGCTGGTTCATCAGCTGTATAACTAATGGATTCAATACTGGTGTATAAGGCACGACAGGGTTCGACAATACGTCCAATAGGATCTAAGTCTATAATAGGCGTGTCCTACAGTACGGCCGCCGCCATCCTAAGGAACACAATGAATGAGGAGGCCAAAGATCTATGGCGGGAATGAGGCAGGCTGGACTTCTCTTGGGAGACCCATAGCATGGTGGAATGAAGGCTTTCATGGCTTTGAACAGAGGGAACTTGAAGCTTGTGTCAAGGTTCCTCACACAGCATTGCCGTTTGAACTGACATTTGCACCAGCTGTGGATCTCAGACGTTCCGGAATGCAGGTGGTGCATGAAGGACGAGGAATCGCTCACTCATCTTGTCCTTGTCGACAGTACAACGTTGGCTAGGGTAAGAGAGGTGCACTTCGAAAGCTGCATGCTGAACTAGGAGGACATAAGAAAGATCCAGCCGAGGAAGGGAGGGAAACCAGTTTTCCTGGCTGAATTGGCATCTGAGTGGGCGTACAGTCAGCCTAGATTGGTGGGCTATGTATAAGGGATCTCCCGTCTGCGTTTTAGAGACTTAATCCATTCATTCATTTAAGCCTCTAACTTCAGTGCAAGTGACTTTGTACATTTCCCCTACAAAATATAAAAGAAGTAAATTGAAACCATCGATGATCAAATTGACCTGATGGACACTTTAGAGTTGATTAGAAATATTGTCCAAAAGGATATGATATTGAAGCTTTGAACCCCAGTGCAGTAACTTCTCTAATACAGAATATGATAGATAGATAGATATATGTGTGGAAGAGGCGTCATCCTATAAGATCTATTGCAATCCTCCTTGTACTTAGAGTATTGTGTCCAACCGTGTCTTCTTGATCAGACTCCAAAGTCTCGACAGTGGCTCCATGATGTAGCTTAACGCTTCTGGATTTGTTGTCCCCGCAGTGTCGAAGCGCAACCTCGAAAGTTCTTCACAGTGGCAGAGAATGTGTTTTGCCGACTCCTCCCCTTCCTGACAGAACCTACACAGGGTTTCATCTGCCAGGCCTATCAGACTCATATGTCTCTTTAGTTGGCAGTGTCCTGTTAGTAGTTCCACTATGATACTAATTGACTTCCGATTATAACTTAACAAATCTGCTGTTAATTTTGCCGAAGGTTTGCTGTTGAAATCTTTGGCATGTCTATGTCCCAGTAGATTAAACCACCACCTCTGGGACGCTTCTTTTATCACTTTTTGAATGGATGTCTTGGTTATGGGCCTTGCGACTCCGCAAAATGGTTTTGGTCCTGTTATGTACTCGGGGTAATTCCTCTGCCATCTCGTTGCCTCCATGGCCTTCGTGTCCTGGCACCCACGCCAAGGTCACTTTTCTATTAAGCCTTCCCATTTCGTTCAACAGATTTATACAGTCCAATACTAACTTTGATGTTACTATATTGGAAGATACTGCTTTGATTGCTGCTTGGCTATCGGAGTAGATAACGACTGTCTTGTTGCTCACCTTCCGAGATTTTGGTCTCTGTCCTTGGTTCATAGTTCCGGCTCCTATTCCTTGGTCGGTTTTCGAGCCGTCTGTATACCAGACTAAGTCTGCCCTTATGGGTGGGTCTTTTATCCATAGGTCTCTTGGTGATATTTGTGTTGAAAAATGTCTTTTCAAAGCTATGCTGCGGTGTGGAGTGGTCCGAGGGCATGCCTAGGATTTAATCCTCCTTAATCTCGCAGTATAGTTTATTGTTTTCGGTGTCGTGTCCTCTTATTAGTGGTGTTTGGCCTTGTGTTAGTCTGTAACAGATCGATTTGGCTTCGCCTTGTATGGGAACATAGACGGGGGTTGATTTAATAATACCTCCATCCCTGCTGTTGGCGTTGTGCTCATAGTTCCGGTAACACAGAGGCAAACTAGTCTCTGTACCCCTTTTAGCATTCTCATCGCCTCTACCTGTCTGGTTTTCGTCCACCAGGCCACTGCTCCATATGGTATGTATCATGGGTCTAACCACCCTTGTGTATAACCATAGAGTAATTTTCGGGTTCAATCCCCAGTTTTTTTCCACACTTTCTTCTACATATACTTGGAGCCATTGTGGTTTTTAGCGCCACTTTTTGGATGTGCGTGTTCCATGTAAGTTTTTGGTCAAAGATGACTCCCAGGTATTTGGTCTCTTTGGAGAAAGAGAGCCTCATTTGCTTTAGCCCTGTTAAATTTCTCCTTTTGCTGAATGCCAGCAATGTTGTTTTATGTGGATTAACTGACATTTGTTCTTCTCTGCACCAGGAGTCTACGATGTTAAGGGCTCTTTGGCTTCTTTCCGATATGGTGCCCGTGAACTTTCCTCGCACCACAATCGTCAAGTCATCTGCGCAGCCCAGGCACTGAAAGCCTTCCGCTCGAAGTTTTTGGATTAGACTATCTACTAGAATGACCCACAGTAGTGGGGATAATACTCCTCCTTGCGGACATTCTCTCCCGACTGCTGTTTTAAGTGTTGCCTCGCCATAGGTGGATACGATAGTCCTATTTTTAAGGCTGGCCTCGATCCATTGACGGATGGTTCCTGGGACTTGTCTTACTTCAAGGGCTCTTCCGATCGAAACTGGTGATACGTGGTTGAAGGTGTCTTCTATATCGAGAAAAGTGGGCTAGTGCTCTTTCTTTATCCTCTATGGATTTCGATAGCAGCCTACTCAAATCGTCTAGGGTTAAGTCTGTAGATTTTCCTGCTTGGTATGCATATTGACAGGTGCTTAGTGGGTTGGTCTTTAGAGCACTATCTCTTACGTACCTATCGATTAACCTTTCAAGGGTTTTCAGCATAAACGTACTTGGTGTCTGGTCCGCTATCCTGCCTACCTTCGGCAGATATATAACATTCACCTGTTACCATTTTGTAGGTATGAATCCCCAAGCTATACAGCCTCTGAAGATCTTACAGAGAGATGGGACCAAACTATCCTGTCCTCTCTGTAGAAGTACTGGGTATATATCATCTAACCCCGGCGAGTTGTACAGAATATGATAGATAAGAAAAAAGATATTGAAACCAACGAGGTGCAGATTCATGTTAATGGTACTTTAGAGCAGATTAGAGGTATTATTAAGAACCTGGTTCGAGTTTTAGTGCGAGTGAGCTTACCATATTTCAAACAGAATAGAAGGAAGAAATAGAACTTTCAGAAGTTCAGATTCATGTGAGAGGTAATTTAGAGACTTAGATTAGATTAGAAGTATTGTGAAAGGAAGACTGTTCTTAGCTCAAAGAATATCCTGAAAGGCCAGATCAGGTCAGTTCAGTTGATCCTTGACTAGCTTCTCAATATAAACCATCAGTCGAAAATCAAGCTTAAGTTATCCTTCTATAATCTGGCCTCTAAGCATTGCACCTCTCAGTTACTGAGCGAGTGAAAAGGAATTCTACAGAAGAGGGACCAATAGATCCTTCTGGGCTTATCTAAAAATATACCTAACGTGAAGGAAATATATAGGGTTTTAGAGCTGCGGGTCTCCAGAGGATGCATTTGCCTGCTGTTTACAGACTGGTTTACTCGAGTTTCTACTCGATGAGGTACATATCTTCACGCATCAAAGTATTTTACCTATAGATTTTATCCTCAATGCTCGCTTGATTATGTCGACAACCTCATATAGTAGTACCATTAAAAAATAATAAATAAATAATAATAACAAATTGTATTCAAGCCTTTTCCATTCATAGCAGAATGCAGAAACCATGGATACTTTATCACTATATACTCATCTACTAAAGGGTGATACTTACTGAAATCAGCTGATAGGAATGATTCATCATGGCGATAAGAAGATTCAACAGGACCACGATGTTGATCACCGAGTAGGTGCCAAACATTAGCATGCCCCAAAACCTGGTGAAGATCTTGATCTCGTTCAAGTCGAAGCTATCCAGATCGATCAGGCCGAACACCGCCCAGAACAACGTTTGGACGGTTTCAAATAAACTAAAAAAAATAAATTAGTTATTCGTCTGTCTTAGAAGTAATTTTAGTTTCATCGAAACTCACTTTGAAAATCTTCTCCAAATTGTACAAGCGTTGGAATCGCTGTCAGTCGAATTCGAAGCAGCCGAGGCATCGTCTGGATCTTTGCATCTCTTCTTTTCTGCATCGGCATAGTACCAAAGAAGTTGATTCAACCCTAAAAACAAAGCAATGCTGTGTGACGTATAAGTTTAAGGGAACTAGGTCAGGTCTGTAAGCGACAACATATACCAAACCTTCTATCTGGATTTGGACTATAGTTCTTATTACTTACCACAAGAAAATGCAAAGAGCACCAGGACGTACAGGAAGAAGAATTTCATTATATCCATAACCATCCTCGACAAAGACACCTGGAGTGGCCCTAGATGGGGATTGACCGAGAATATGTAAACAAGTTTCAGGGAACTGAAACAAAAATGAGTATTACATGTTTACAAGAATCCATTAAAGGAAAAACAAGTAATTTTTTCCTGCTATTAATTATCAATTTTTAATAAAAATATTCTACTTAATAATGCTTGATCGTGATAGATATTGTTTATTTCTGTTAAAGGTACTCAATATCAAGATTTATGACCCTCGGACGTCGGGAAACTGTGTGCGTTTAACACGGTGATAGATGAAGTGAGCCCGTACACAACCGGCTCATATTTCAAAGCGGCAAATTGGATTTTAGAGGCATTGACAGGGATTATAGATTAGTGCCGGCGCGGCGATTGTGCGTGAAAGCCTGCCAGGAATTGCTTTATTTGAGATGGCATTAGAAATGAGCCTCCTATATGGGTATGTGGCAAAGTTTAGGTGGAGCTTTATGAACTCATATGACGATCGCAACACAAATATCCTCTTTTAAATCTTTAGTTTAATGGACAAAAATTGAGGAAAGAACGGTGCCACACTTGGGCCATGCAACAACATACACCTCCCCCCCTATAGAATGGACTTAAGAAAATTTCGTCAGGATATCTAATTGGCTAACTAATAATTTTGGAAGTCATAAGGTCTTCAACCAAACCCATCAGTGGGTATTTAACAGGAAGGTGCCCTCTGGTTCTCGACCTTATGAGCGACTGTGCTATGCCAATTATCCATCATCTCAAATACGCATCCAAATAATAAGAAAATTAAAAGGGAGGTGAAAAGTATGAATCCTCAGCATTAGAATAAAAGCAATTTTATTTATACAAGATGAGATGGGGCAAAAATGGTTTTTACGAGTTGAGGCTTGGCAATAATTATCTAGGGCTTAATTGTACTAAATTTAATACTCCTGACGATAATGATCCAAATTATCATCATCAGCAGCAGCAACTTCCTGAGTAATTTTAACTTAATAGGAAACAACGATATTCCTCTTAATCCGATTTATTTCTAAATCCACTGATACTACACATCATTCGCTTTTCAATGCCCCCAAAAAATTGTTTAACTGACGGGAAATCTCTTTGATGAAAAGCTGCTGAAAAATTGCAGGGCTTGAATAAAATATTGGCCATAAATCCAAAAAATGTTATCCGCTAAAAGCTATAAATGGCACGGTTGAATTTTTAATCGATTCGATTCCGTCATCAACGGCGATTTGTATTTTTTCGGTAAACGTATTGTCTGTTTCCTGCGATATGTTTAACAAAATATTTGATTAAAATCAAAAATCAAAATTTAAAATAGTTTATATTATTATAAAATATTTGCATATAAATACAATCATTTAAAATAAGGGAATAAACGAAAATATATTCACAGTTGAATAAACATAACATTGACAAATATGCAGTGAATTCCCTCACTGCAGCCTTTCCAGCATTTTAAGCAGAAACGACATTAAACTTATTGTCCGATAGGAATTAGGCGTCTTGTCATATATCATATATCCTTCTAGAGAGGCAAATACTGTTATACTAAGAGTATGTGTCGTAGTGCTATACATGCCTGGAATATATGACACAGGTGTGGAATTATTGCTCCCTGCCCCTGTTGGAGAAAGGTGGAATAAATTCCATCTAATTCAGGGTATCTGCACTGATACCCCACCTAATTCTATTCGTCCTCGATATTTCCGTAACCTTCATTCCAAAACAGTTTATCTTTTTGGATTGCTTTGTGCTTACTATCGAGTGCTTCAGCACAGTTTATACCGTTACGGTATAAACTCTGGCTTCAGTGAGCATCTTCAAGTTTTCCTCCAATGTTGTTGTGTAGGTACCGTGCTCTTTCATTAAATCTACTTGATTTTCAGTACCTTCTATGGCTAGCACTTTGGGATTCTGGAACATGTGGGGTTTCAGTCATTTCCTCACAGAACTAACTTCTTCATCATGTTTTTCTTATTGTAGTGCCTGATATTAAATTTATATGTAGACCAGTCCTGATCGAGTGCTGCTTTATTAAATAGCCTCCTTACCTGACCTCGGAGGGCTTCCAGGCGGCGTTGCCAGAGTTGGTACAATTGTACAGATCTAACAAATATTACACCTGAAGGACTAATCATAATATCAGTAGAGATGACCAGAAGTTCCTGAAATCTTTGGGTCTAATATTGAGGGTATGATGTTGTCTTCAAGTGAAAAGATTGAAGTTTTCGGCGAACCTGCTCTTGACAACTCAATAGTAAGTTCTCAAGAGCCTTCCTAGAAACCATATGGATCACTCACATCTAGAAATTCCGATAAAACTCGCATATCCATATGCTTTCAAGGACTAATTTTGAATATATTAGAAAGTTATAATTACATTGAAGGTACATTCGCATCAAAAGATGTCACAAAACCGTGTTACTTGTCTAATAATGCGCTCGCTTTCCTGTTCGATGAAATTCGTTATGAAATGGGCGGAGAACAAGTGACTGTGGTTCGCAAGCCAGGAGTAACAACAACATTAAAAACAATGGCATCCTTTGTATCTACACAATTGAAAACTTTGTATTCTTGCGGCTGGGGCCTATCAGCCAAAGAACAATTTATTTTAGAAACCACTAGCCATGCTTTTTCTTTGATGGGTTTTGTCGAAACTAATTGCCATTCTCGTTATGTAATATACTATGTTATACACAGGTGAGGGTGAGGACGAACCTTATTTATCGCTTCTCGAACAGCTTTCTTCATAGTGCTAGTAGTTGCAGGGTTATGACATACTTTCACAGAGGGCGCTTTAGTTTTTTTTCCGCTGATTGTATATGCCCGGCTTGGTTGAAAAGTGTTTCGCTTTGCAATTGTAACTTCTGGTTTTCTGGTCAAAGAAAAAGTTAGACCCTATTATACGGTAATGACGGTAAATTTGAAAAAATAGTAAAAAATATTAAAAAAAAAACCTTTATCTTATAATATGAATTCTAAACAAAAATGCTGAATCTGGTACAATTTCAGTTCAAATGTGATAACATTTTTAATTATTCTTTGGCAAAGCTGCTTCCAGGTGCTTGTTCCACCAGAATGTTTATTAGGGCAGTTTTCCTCGTAGGCAGCACCTATTGCCTTACTTACGAGCTCCACTGACCTTTCAATACCAAAATTACCACGTGTTTAACTGGGATCCTTTCTAACGATAACCCTTCCCAGTTGACCTCTCTTGGGTTCCTATGCGTGACTGGAATACGCGGTGAGGTAACTATATCAAATCTGATCTGTCTGTATTCCGAACATGAAAGTTTGTTTCACAAATGGCAATTGGCAATAGGTTTGTTCTAGCAGCGATTTCAAACGGTACAAAGCCATTAGGAGTTTGCGCATAGCGATATAAGTGTCGGTTATATTCCTATGCGCAAACTCCGGATAGGCCCGTCAAAATCAACAATAAATTAACAAAACATGATGTATCTCGGATTTTTTAGTATGTTGTTTGGGCCCATTAGGGCTATGTATACCCAAGTTTGCAACTCTCAAAAAGTTGTGGAAAAATTTTTACACACCAAAAACCGCGAAATTTTTGGACTGGTTTCAGGTTCTGATCCATATCTCCTAATCCATGCATTTTTCGTGGAGAGCGATTCTAAACATTTTTTAATTGCATTAAATTTGTAACAAATTAAGCCTAACCGGAGTTCTGTAGGTTAATTGGTTACCGAATTACGTCACTTTGAAAATAGGTCAGTTTTTCCAAGAATTGGAAATTTTAGTTTTAGACCTTTTTTGGCCGAAATTGCGTCGAAACCATTGACCCTACAAGTAGAAATTATAGAATATAATTTGTAGGCAATTTAATTAGCTTTAAAGTAAGGGTAGAACGGGGTCTGTAAGCCTCGTAGTACTCTCAAAATCTCAAAAAAACCCATATAAGGTAAAATCACATTTTTCCAGAAATGTTCTATAACCTTTCCTATCTTTTCTTTTTTGATTTGGTAATGAAAAAGAAGGCATGAAATCATTGAAATAAACGGTGAAATGTATTTTAATATAAACTTAAGTAATCAAAAGTACAGTAACTTAATCGATCAATCAGTCAATCAAATTAGACACATAGTCAAACTAGTCGCCTTGTCTTTGATGGCCCTGGGCAGTCACTTTCGTTGCTCTCTTCAATAAGTAGGTCTTTCACTATTGGTGGGTCGCCATCTTTGTCCCCTATAGGTAGGTACTCCAGTATTGGTGGATCGTCAGGATTGTCTTGAGACTCGTCATCGTTGTCCTCTTCAATGATGATAAGAGCAGGGTTCTGGCACGCTTCCCCAGAGCAGGTAGCACACATCACAGAACATCTGAGCCCTGCTGAAGGCAAGCGCAGCCACCTTTGCATTTGCAGGAAAGGAGTTTTAGGAGCTCTGCGGGGGAAGGAGCTTGCCGACTAGTAATGGGGATGAGTCCAGCCGAGGTCAATTCCCAACCCCAGTCGGTGGCATCTTTCTCCACCCCCAACCACTTTTGCACCTGGTGGTATGTGCGGTAATGGTGATACGAAGCAGCCTCTGTGGTTGGGGGCAAACGGGCTAGATTCGCTTTGGCGCTGGCTGCTGTCTTCACAAAAACGAAAGCGTACATCGTTGAGTGTGTCTTTCCTTTCGTCTCCTCCATATAGAGCAACTAGACACTTATCACCGGCTGCTGCGACTTGTTCGTGTGTGGCATCTGCCTGGAGGAAAACTCTTGCTTGGTCCACTAGGGTTTGATTTCGTCTAAGGTTGCCCCATTTTTTCATCTTCCCCTGTCAGAAGAGGGCAGAGGTGGTGTCGCACCCAGTAAATGCGTGGATGAAAAGTTCAAATCCAGGTGGTAGCTCCACTTCCCCCTGGTTGAATGATCTGGAGGAGAATTGGACGCAACCCGCCTCACCTCTGCCACTCTTCTGGAAGTATACGTTTGTTTTAGTGTATCCTAGACCGCAGAGGAGCGTGAGCAAATCCACATCCTCTCCAAAGATCATGACGTGGTCACTGGAGGAACTTTTTTGCAGAGCAGTCATGACGATATCGCGGTCTGCGTCTTCTTTTGATATTTTTGTCTCAATTCCCTCGAGAGCAAAACCGGAACAGAGAAGCTCAATGAGACGAACCTTGTTTCTGTCATTCGAGAGCATCTTCTCTTGGGGGACTGTGATGACGGTCGATGCTTCTAACATAATTTCCGCTGATGCTGCAGAATACCGTCGTGATCGCTCTGCAAATTTGGTGCTCTTTTGGGAGCCATCCTCAGGATACCCGTCGAAGACTACACACACATTTCTCCCAAAGTGGTTAAATATGTAGCTTATGTAGCCCGTACAGAATTATTCCGATGCCACACGACTTTATGTAGGAGACATCTTCCGTCGACAACAGCAAATGTTTTTGCTTGCACACTCACGTTCTCTGTGGCTTGAGTCAAGGCAGCGTAATAAGCTGAATTTGTTCCCTTACGCATCCTTTCTTCGGAAAGTAGGGCCATTGGATATAATGCGAGTTCGTATGCGAAGTGGGCCTTCAACTGTAGATCTGACTGTTTCATGATACACATGCGCTGTAAGATGGTGAGTTGCTCGACATCGACTCTCTTCTTGTGAATCTTGATGGTGGTAGGCGTTGCCAAAGAGAGGACTTTTTCTTTCCTAGAAAAACTAACATTACCAAAATTTTTTCCAATAATTCGATTCACCCCTTTCAGTCCTTCTCGGGCAGTATGGCAATTAATGTGGGGGCCACCTACAGTGCCACTGCTGATGGATACGAGTTTATCTATCGATGGGAACGGTGGATGGTTATCGAACCAGGCTTTCAGTTTTTTCACGTCAGAGGTATCTCGTGCAATTTGCGTAGGTCGCATATCGACGTGCTGTTCACTTGTTGTGGAGGAAATATCCCAAAACCTTTCTACCTCTTCACATATATTCAGCATATGTACCATCCCGCCTGTCCAACGAGAGAGAGTACACTTGTAGAGATACCTCTGCCATGAGTTAGGCCACCCTGGCTCTTGATTGAACGCATCAAATCAGACCACAGACCTGACCAAAATTTGTCGGATCTACGGATGGTGAAGCATCCTTTCGTGAAGAATTGATATTCTCTTGTGTCCATCCGGTCTTGCAGACTGCTCATATCTTGATAATATAATAATACGTTTTGCATGTTTAAATCTCTCTTCATGCAACAAAAAAGTGGTTAGGTACATTTCTGGAAAAATGCGATTTTACCCCGCTCTGAGCTCAATTTAAAGCTAATTAAATTACCTACAAATTACATTCTACAAGTTCTGCTCGTAGGATCAGTGGTTTAGACGCAATTTCGGTACAAAGACGGTCTGAAACTAAAATTTTAAATTTTTGGAAAAACTGGCCTGTATTCAAAGTGGCGTCATTCGGTAACCAATTGACCTATAGAGCTTCGGTTAGGCTTAATTTGTTACAAATTTAATGCAATTAAAAAATGTATAGAATCGCTTTCGACGAAAAATGCATGGATTAGGAGATATGGATCAGAATCTGAAACAAGTCCAAAAATTTCGCGGTTTTTGGTGTGTAAAAATGTTTTCACAACTTTTTGAGAGTTGCAAACTTGGGTATACACTATACATAGCCCTAATAGGCCCAAACAACATACTAAAAAATCAAAGATACATCATGTTTTGCGAATTTAGCGATTTTTTGTGGCGATTTTGACTGGTCTAGGATGGTTTTGTACCGTTTGAAATCGCTGCTAGAACAAACCTAATGCTTTTTCCATGACCTTATCGGTGTGACCAAACGACTCACCTTTTGCGTTGATGGCCATGCTTCCCCACTGTATATTTTTCAATATTATTTGTATTCAACGGTGAATTATTTGTATAATATTCTATACCACTATCACTAATTCGAGAGAATTTACCCATTTAGGAATCTTCATACTCAGAGTGGGAAGAATACTTTTTGCTTCAAATAAAGTCAACCAATACGAAATTCGGTATTTTAACGACAACGAAATACGCAAAATAAACCTTTTTTATATTGAAATAAACGTGTAAACGTACCCGAGCATCAGGACATCTAATCACCCAAACCAGCAATCGTCGATCTCTTTCAAAAGCCCCTAATATCATTAACGACTAGTTCACAACTTGCATTCCTTGCTATTGGTTGAAATAGTAAGGAAAAATTTCTTCACGGTCTAGTGGTGCAGTGGTTAGAAGCTGCGCTTGTAATACGGCGCCCCGGGTTCGATTCCAGTGGCAAGACATGTTTTTTGTTTAAATTTTTAATGTAAAGTTTTTTTCTTAATTTTGGGCATGCTCATAGCGAGCGAAGCGAGCGGACGGCCATGCGTGAAGTGAAATATTAGACATTCTAAAATAGTAAACAAACGCTCGATAAATAGAAAACGGAATGCATGTTGTGAATTATCCGCTCCTCTAATATCCTAGCACGTCACTCTTAACTAGGAATATTCCGATACTACCGATATGATACCGGTATCGATATTTTGTTTTTAGCACAAGGTATTTTAGTATCGATACCAACCTTACAATACTTTATATAGTTGTAAAGTATTGTAAGGTTGGTATCGATATACCAGATTACTGAGAAAATATCGATACTTAGACTAGATATGAGCCAGATTTACTTGGTCTTGAGCAAGAATTTGTGATTAAAAACAATTTATAATAAATTGTGCTATCACAATTTAATCGATTAAGATTTAGATTATTCAAGTAGGTTCTCCTGGCAATTAAACTGGGATTACGGCTTTTTCCTATATTTATGAGATAAAGTTTTAGTTTAACTATTTTTTCTAAATAGTAAACCTTCTAAGGTTAAAACCATTGAACTATATGGTATGTGGTTCTATTTGAGTTGATTGACCACAATAAACAATTTTTACCTCAAAGTTAAGTAAGTTGGTACTCACTAAAATACCAAATGTCACTGCCAAAAGTTTCAATTTCTTGGCAGTAAATTAACACTAAAATTTGAATTTAAATACAGCCACTTACATGAGAAAATAAATTGAAATTCGCCTGTATAAGCGTAGCTTTCTCACTGCACATGCGCACTTTTGCCAAACCCTTTCAGATGTTTATTTTATAAATGTTTCTTAATTCTGGAAAGATCAATAACTGTTATTTTGAAATATCAAACCTTAATTATCGGTATTTTGACGTTTCGATACTTACGTTTTGATACTGGCGATACCCAAGTATCGATATTTTGACAGTATCGCATATCCCTACTCATTTTAGGATATTAGCATAAAGGAAGACAAAAAATATAAACAGAGAGTAGAGACACTTCTTATTGCCTCACGACACTATGGTAAGCAATTTCTGGGAATTACCGAAACTTAAAAAAATATATTATTTTGATTGCTCAATTAAAAGGGAACATTGTTCTTTGTCCCCTTGCCAAGGTCTCCCCCGGCAAGGGTATGGCTCTGCTACAAGGCAATACGCCAGCACACCCCTCTTCCGGCGCTTAATTGGAGGCAGGACAACACTCCTGCATAATTTAGACGATGTTCCAGTGTGAGGGGACTATTTGAAGAAACCTCCAGTATGCCGGGCCTGTGCCCCTGGTGGTTTCCGACTCTTGCACAAAGCTATATCTATGAACGGCACAGTGGGAACATCCGCCACCCCAAATTAAAATGCATGAAATAATAAAATGATATAAGAACAGAAGTGATCATTTTAAAAAGAAACTAGGTCTGTACCCAGATGGGAGTTCTATAAGCACTGGGAACAAATCAATTCCAATGCACCGATCCTCATTCGTTAGCCCGAAGCTGGACACTCGCATTTAATTTGTTGACGAAAACTACCATTGTATTATCTGAAGTCAATAGTGGCATCTAATTACTATGAAAATGACCACAATGTTACACGAGGGATTTCATCGCAATTTCACGGAATAATGCCCCATAACGCCGTTTAACGAGCCGACCCTATTAAAACTGGAATGCGCCCGGAAATGATTAAAAAGGGTTTTGGCATTATTTACTTCCTGCAAGCCTCATTTTATTGTTTGGGGGGGTTTAGTTCCGGGTTGGTTAGTTTTCATCTTTGGGGCGGCCTGATTTGTATTCAAATGAATGGCGGCAAGGTTTTGAAAAGACCACAATTTTGACGGGCTTTATATTGGCAGAGCGGAGTGAAGAAAATTGGATTAGCTGGAATTAAAAGCTTCGATTTAATAATATAACTATACTACTCAAAGGGACTAAATGTTAGTCCGAGTTAGGAGGTTACTGTTTCCATTTTGTTCAAGGGAAGAAAGTAAGAACTTACAGTTACCACATTAAATGATAAAATATTTTCAGTCAAGTAAAATATCTAGGAATATGAAAATCAGCTCACGGACTCACGACTAGGAAAGACTCCTGTGAAAGCTTTGGTTGCTCTATATAATGATGGCAAGACTGATAATGTCTCACGCATCTTTGGCTCGGGCAAAACAGCAGATCTAACTGGTGTTCTATAGTGATTTTGAAGATCACCCAACTGGAGTCACAGCATCACTTGTGGCAATGCTGAACCTTTTCTTCCAGCCTCTTAATCCATGAGTCTGTTTGGAGCAGCGATCGCAACCTAAAACTCTAGAGTTACTTTGAAGATTATTCAACTGGAGTCACAACATCATTTGTGGCAATGCTAAACCTTTTATTCCAACTTCTTAATTCATGAATCTGTTTGGAGTGACGATCAGAACCAAAAACTTAGAAGATATGACTAGTTACCTATTTTGAAGATCATCCAACTGGAGTCATACCATACCACTAGAGGCAATGCTGAACCTTTTCTATCAGCATCTTAATCCATGAGTCTGTTTGGAGCGACAATTGCAAGGAAAAGCTCAGGAGATCTGACTAGTCGTCTAGAATAACTTTAAAGATCAGACAACTGAAGTTACAGCAACACTGGAGGTAATGCTGAAGCTTTTCTTCCAACCTCTTAATTTGTTTGGTGCGGTGATCGCAACCAAAGACTTAGGAGATCTAACTGTTCACCTAGTAATTTTGAAGGTCTAGCAGCTGAAGTTTTGGACTGCCTTTCTTCTAACGCTGTATGTATAGTTCTAAGATTTCTAAATCCAAATCAATCCCCAAGTTTTCTTCCAAACTGACTATCTACCGAATCGAATCATGGAATGCCTAAGTTATGACGATTTTGTAAGTCGTTGGAAAGGCATATGTCCAGTAGTTAACAGACCAAAGCTGTGAAACAAGAGGAGAAGAAGAACAGGAGAAGACTACGTTTTTCACTCAGTGGCCAAATCGAATCATTCAATGGAGACCAAGAACATGCAGTCGAAGTGTAACAAAGCCACAATAGTGATTCGTTGATGACATTTAAATATGATATGGCAAGCCGATGGCATCGGGAAGCTCAGGATATGTTTTATTTCAATGGTAGGAAGTGAAGAATGAGTCTATAGTTTTCATCGAGTAGAAAGCTATTATATAACCCAAGCATCTTCTTTCATAAGAATGATTACAAGGTTTCTAGTAAAAGTAGCAAAAAATCACATTTTTCATTCGGCTATTTCTCAGGCAATAACTTACTCTCAACTAAAAGCACCCAAGTTTCTTTCTAGCCTCGCAAACAGCTACACTGCGTACAATTTCCGGTCGTGCAATTTCAATAATTCTTCTTTGTGTATAAAGAGCATTTGAAGCGGAGCAATTAGTTTCTAATTTTCCTAATTGAATAGTGTATAAATATAGCGGAAAAGGAAAAACGAGTTGAAAAACCGAAATTAAAATTATCGTCGCTTTGTTCGAGGCAAGTGGCAACAGCTAAGGGAGTTTTCGCGATATCGAACGAAGTTGTTTCTACCAAACAAGCTTATTTTCGCCACTGTTTTTGGAATCATTAAGAATTCAAAATTAGAGATATCAAGGTAATCGTGAAGCAATAAAATCTAATTTTCCTTGAAGCAAAATTATTCTTTTCAGTATCGTATTCCCTGAAATTAAGATTGTTACTTACATATGGGTACTGTTACATCAAGAGAACGTTAGCAGTCATGGTACCCCTTGCGCTAGATAGTTATTTCCATACAGTCATTTAAGATATTTACTAAAGAACATCTTGGCGACGTGTAGATGGCGCAGCCTACTGGTTATTAGTCATATTTTTATATATCCTTGCGAGCGGTCTCAAGGATCAATAATGGAGCATTAAGTAGGCGACAGTTTAATAATTTGGTGGGTTCGCCTTCACTTTTTTAAAGAATGAGTAAATCTGCAACTTTGGTCGAAAAGAAAATACATTTAGATAATTTCAATATTCTCATTCTTCTTCAAGTGCCCATTTCGTTCCGAATATTTGCGATCATCCTGAATATAATGACTTTGTTCATGGCTGCTCTAAATAGTTTGGTAGTAGTTTTTGAGAACCATGTTCTTAAGTTTTTAAGCCATGATATTCTCCTTCTTCCTGGTGGTCTTCTGCCATAAACTTTCCCTTGGAGAACGGACATTAAAAGGTGATATTTGCTTTCGTTCCTCATAATATGTCCGAGGCACTCAAGCTTTCTTCTCTTGATGGTGTTCATTACTTCCAAGTCCTTCTTTATTCTCTCCATCACTACCTTGTTGGTCACTCTGTCCACCCATGATATTCTCAGCATCCTCCTATAGAGCCACTTTTCGAAGGCTTCGAGTCTTCTTTGTGTTGCCTCGGTTAATGTCCATGACTCCATCCCAGAGAAAAGAATCGAGAAAATATAGCATCGGAGGAGTCTGATTTATGATGTCAATGTTGAGGTTGTGACTTTTAAACAGTTTAGCCATTTGGTTGAAGGCGGCCCTTGCTTTCTCTATTCTACACCTGATCTCCTGTGAGTGGTCCCAATTATCATTGATCATGGTTCCCAGATAGGTGAACTGTGTTACTCTGTCTATTGGTGTGTTGTTGATCGTTAAGCCGTATCTCCCACCAGTTTCTCTATTGATTACCACGCATTTGGTTTTACTAATGTTAATTTCTAAGCCATAGTTACTGCTGACCTCTTTTATTTTGTTCATTGGATCTTGTAAATTGTTCATGTTGTCAGTGAAAACCACAGTATCATCTGCGTACCGAATGTTGTTAAATCATTCTCCATTCAGCAAAATTCCTCTGTCGGTATTCTCAAGAGCCTCTTTAAAGGTTTCCTCCGAGTAGAGATTAAATATGAGTGGTGACAGGATAGAGCCCTGCCTAACTCCTCGAAGAATGTTTACTAGTTGGTTTGCTCTTCCATATTAATAGTAGCTGATTGATTCCAGTAAACGCAACTAGGAAGGCAACGGAAAACCACCTCATTAATTAATTTCCTAGTACAAATCATCATGGCTGAGACAAACAAAGGCACGGCCCTCAGTCCCCGGTAGGTTTTGAATAACCAGAGGGTGCGAAGAATCCCCGGGTCAGCAATGAATGTTGGTACATGGAATGTTAAATCAATAAATCAATATACGGAGCAGGAAAGATTCACAATGTAATACAGGAAATGAAAAGACTAAAGATTGGCATATTGGGAATGAGCGAAACCATATGGCCGAACTCAGGAGAAATATCAATTGGCCAGACAAGAATATATTACTCTGGAAATAATGATAGACAACACCAAAATGGAGTGGCAATAATTGTCGACAGGATCGCTCAACAGTCCGTAACTAGCTTTTTGCCAATATCGGATAGAGTAATGGCAATTCAAGTTCAAACAACCCAGTCCAAGATCAACATAATTCAAATATATGCCCCAACTGCTGATAAGGACGAAGAAGAAATAGAACAGTTCTACAATGAAGTGGAACAAGCACTAGATACCACCAAACCTAGAGACATTACAATTGTGATGGGCGACTTCACTGCGAAGATAGGACAAGGAAGCGAAGGAGACTTCGTGGGAAATTTTGGATTGGGAACACGTAATGGTAGAGGAGACGGACTGGCCCAGTTTTGTCAAGAGAACGACTTCATAATTACGAATACCTATTTTAAACTCCCAACCAGAAGATTGTATATGTGGAAATCACCAGCGGATAATCCAAATAATGTAGTCAGAAACCAAATAGATTTCCTCCTGATCAACAAGCGATACCGCAATTCAATCAAGTCAACCAAAACATATCCAGGCGCCGACGTAGGGTCGGATCATAACGCTGTGGTAGCTAGATTCCATGTCAAACTAAAAAAACTACTAAATAAAAATAACAAGGAAGAAATACAGGTATAAAAAATCCAGCAATCAGAGAAAGAACTAAAGGGAAAATTAATGACGAGCTTAAGAAAATAAAAGTGAATGCCACTGCAGACAATGAAAAAAAAATGGGAAATAATAAAGAATACCCTTATAAATACAAGTAAAAACACACTAGGGGATGGTCAGAACAACAAGAAGAAACAATTAATGACGGATGAGATATTGCAACTGATGGAAAAACGAAGGACATATAAGAACATAGACAATCAAGCATACAATAATACTCACAGACAAATAAGAAGAAAAATACGAGAGGCCAAAGAAAAATGGTATGAGGAGAAATGTAATGAGAACAATTAATGTTAGAGAACGATACTTTTAACTTACACAAGAAAGTAAAGGAGTTAACTGGCACAAACAGAATAAACAAAGGAAGTCTGCTACTAGATAAAAACGGAAAAATATTAGACACCGAAGAAAAACTTGAAAGATGGAATGAGTACATCCAGGAATTTTTTGAAGACCAAAGACAAAAACGGCTTCAGAAATGCCCTTGGAACAAAAGAAGCCTTATTCGCCATAAACGTGCTGGCCCAAAGATGAATGGATGTGAACCAGATGCTATATGTATGCTTTTTAGATTACAACAAGGCTTTTGATAAAATCAGACACGACCGCCTCATTCAGCTACTCCAGAATAAAAATATAGACACAAAGGTCATCAGAATTATTACCGAACTTTATTACAGTCAGAAAGCAGCAATGAAGATAGGGAATGAATTTTCGGATGAAATCGAAGTAAGACGAGGCGTCAGACAAGGATGCGTACTGTCTCCTATCCTATTTAAGTGTACTCTGAGGAAATTATTCAGGAAGCGTTGGAGGGTGAAACAACAATAGGCATAAAAGTAAACGGTAAACCAATTAATAATTTAAGATTCGCTGATGACACGGTACTTATAGCGGAATGTCTTGAGGATCTGCAACAACTGCTAGATCGTGTTGTGGAACTCAGTGAGGAGAGAGGTCTAACTCTAAATATCAAAAAGACTCAATTTATGGTGATCACAAAATCACAACAGCGCCAAGAAAGCCTAATGATCCATGGAGAACAAATGAAAAAAGTAAGAAAATACAAATACTTGGGAGCAATAATTAACGAAGACAATGATTACGCCGAAGAAATCAAATCAAGGATCGGACAAGCAAGAAGTGCATTCAGCAAGATGAAAAATGTTTTGTGCAGTAGAGATCTGACTATTGGCTTGAAGACCAGACTTTTGAGGTGTTACGTGTTCTCGGTTCTGTTATACGAGATGGAGGCATGGACGCTAAAGAAAAATATTACTGATAGATTGAAGGCTTTTGAGTTATGGGCATACAGAAGAATATTGAGGATAAGCTGGGTGGATAGAATTACAAACGACAAAGTGCTGAGAAGAATGAGCAAACGGAAAGAGGTCCTAAACACTATCAAAATTAGAAAACTTCAATACTTAGGTCACGTCATGAGGGGCGATATGGACTGCTGCAGGTTATTATACAGGGAAAGATTCAGGGGCGGAGAAGCATAGGAAGAAGACGCATTTCCTGGTTGAACAACCTAAGAATGTGGTTCAACTGCAGTTCTGTGGATTTATTTAGAACAGCGGCATCGAAGGTTCGAATCGCTGTGATGGTTGCCAGCCTTCTCAGAGGAGCCGGCACATGAAGAAGAAGATTTCAGTAAATCTTTATCATCCATCCCCGTATCCATCAAGACGCCTATCATCTTTTCGTGTTTTATTCTATCGAACGTCTTCTGCCAGTCTACAAAACAGGCAAAAATGTCACACTTCAAATCCCTACAGCGCCGGAATAACACTTGTAGACAGAAAAGTGCATCTATTGTACCCATGCCCCTCATAAATCCAAATTGTGTATGTGACACTCTTTCCTCGCAGATCCTATAGATTCTTCGATGGATGATTTTGAGGAACTGCTTTAGAATGTGACTCATAAGACTAATTTCTTTGGTATTATTATAAATTCAGAGATGTCATGATTTTGGAATGTTCCCAATATTGTAGATGTTATTAAAAATGTCAATCAGGAATGTGATGGACTCATCGTGAAGAAGCCTGAAGAATTCCGAATGTACTCCATCCGGCCCTGGAGCCTTTCCTTCCCTTAGAGTATTAATGACAGCTCTAACTTCCTCTCTCATGATATCAGGTCCGGACTGAATGAGTAGTGGGTCTCCTCTCTCATCAAAAAACAACTGTTCTATATACTTCCAAGCTTCTTTATCCACAATCAACTCTCCTGCATCATTTACAAGTTTTCCCACATTTTTCTTTTTGAACTTTCCTGTAACTTCTCTCACCTTCCTCGTCGAATCTGCTTTGCAAAACTTCTACTTCTTGTTTCTTGGCATTGCTCATCCAATTTTTTTTGTTTGGCCTCTCGAATTTTCCGCTGAATATCCCTTTGTAGGCTTTTGTATCTTGAGGAACTGTTCTATTGTTTTCTCCGTTCTTCTATGAGTAACAAAATGTCATCTGTCATCCATGATTTATGTTTCGCTCCGTCATTCTTCAGATACATATCTTTGACATTAGTTGTTGTTTCAGCAAGTATCATTATTTGTTCTACTCTGTTATCAGTCTCCTGCGCAATCAGTCTGCATTTGTCGTTGATGTTCTTCTTAACTTGGTTCCTTACTGTGTCGTTCTTAAATTTCCTAAGATTATATTTTGGTTGTTTTGTTTTATGTATAATCTTAAATTTTATCCTATACTCTCCGACAAGTGGATTGTGGTCCGACTGTATGTCTGCACCCGGGTATGTTTCCACGCTTGTGAAGCTGTTTCTATATCTTCGATTTATTAAGATATAATCTATCTGGATTCGGATGATATGGTTTTTTCCGTCGTCTCTGGGAGAAGTTCAGGTGAATAGTCGTCTGTCTGGCAACTCATAGAAGGTGTTTGTTATTACTATGTCATGTTCGGATGCAAATACACTGATAGTTTCCCCCCTTACGTTTCTAACGCCAAGCCCGTGAGGTCCAATGTGTTGCCCTTCTCTTCCCTTGCCTATTTTGGCGTTGAAGTTACCCCTTAAGATAAGGATTTCTTGTTTAGGGAGTTTCTTTATAAGACCTTTAATCTGAGAGTAAAATTCTTCTACTTTCTCCTCGCTGTGATCAGTGGTAGGTGCATATACCTGTACTATCTTGGTGTTCACTGGTGGCGTATTCAATTGTAGGAGCATGACTCTTTCGTTCATAGGCACACAATTAGTGACGTGTCTAGCAACATCCTTTCTGATAATCAATCCCACTTCGTGTTCATACCTTCCATTAGTTGTTCCAGTATAGTACACTCTATAACTCTCCATGTCGCAGTATTCGGAGCCGGGCCACCTCATCGCACTCACTCCCATGATCTCTATATTCAATCTTCTCAGTTCCAACAGCGCATTCTGAATTTTACCAGCTCGGGTCATTCTCTTCACATTCCATGCGCATATTCTCTTAATTTGCTTTGTTTGCAGTTTTTTATCATTCATGTTTCCATTCTTATTTGCTCTCCCCGGAGATCCGATCGGGGAGCTTGAAACTCCGGACTCATTTAATAAGAACATATCCATGATGTCGTACTAGGGAAAAAGGAAAATACTTGAGTTGGCTTCCCGTTGCCTTTCTTAAGGGGAGGATATAGGAAAGGGATGTATGGATTTTGGTTAGGATATAAGGATAGGACATGAAAAACCTCCCGGTTTAGGTATGGGAGCCTTTTCAAGGCTCGTGTTGGCAGGGTCCCTGAAGTAGACCTCTCTCTGTCGGGAATACAAAAAGTGTCTATCCGCTACTACAATAATTACAATAAGCCTGATATATTAACATAATAATGCTATACACTTATATAAAATATTACTGACGTATGTAATTTATATACATTACGCATATGCGAATTATGTAGGCTATAAAATCACCAAATTATTAATGTTAATGTATACTTAGTTTTCGAATTCACACTAAACGTGTAACAAATTTTACGCGAATTTATAAACTAGTTTTTATTTGGGTGATACTTTTTAGGTTTCATTACTTTTCACCCTTCAAACCGTTATTCTTTTATAAGGCTTGTATCTTAAATGACTGGACTAATGAGAATCGCGATTATGACTCATTAGCCATATAGAATATTAGTATATTTCCCTATTCACTATCACGTTTATTCACTTACTCTTTAATTAGTTTATTATACCCTTTAACTTGTATTTTACCCTATTATTTAAACTGGTACAATGTAACTACCTAGAGACGCTTTGCGCTTATAACTGGACTGCAGGTTTACTGTTTAAGATCAGATTGTCGAGTCGATCTTTAGTTTTAAGGTATTTTATCTGGAATATCACAAGCAATTGACTCATGAAGGGGAGAAACGCCGTACTGTGACCTAGTCAAACCCCATCTGCGCTTTACCGTGCTCCAAAAAATGTTTACTGGGTGGGGTTACTAACTGACTAACGCATACATACTGTATCAGCCATTAATTAAAATACTTCCATTAAATCTTAATCTTTATGTAAACTCACTCCATCGAGCCGTGTTAATTTATGGAAAGTCGACTACGAGCCTTTCAAAGGCTTTACAAAACTAGTTTGATTAAGCATTCAGCTTCTGTTTCATTCGCTCGAATTATTCACGTTTTAACAAAATATCGAAGCGAAAAACTGACTCTAATAAACTCGTTGCAATGCAGAAGCAATTCCGCGCTGGCAAATTTCGCTTTTAAATTTATTTCTGTTCATTCTTTTTTCCGATTGCCTTCGGGATATTTAAACAAAAACTTTATTACTGATAGTCGATGAAAAAAAGGTTTTGAGCTCCGAAATGCGAATTGCCAATTTTGAGTCACCCTCATAGTTGTCATCATATCTAATTCTAAAGCTAATTATTTGGCGCATGCGTATTGCACGAAAGGTTCAATATTCTGACTCCAAATTTGCGTAAAACAAATGCCGGTACGCCGTACATTAGGTAATA
>MU186037.1:0-41415 GCA_016904865.1 Pissodes strobi | reverse complement strand
CAAACACAGGTCAAGTAGTAGCCAATAATTACTATAGTATAGTACTGTCTATCTCCGATAAACTTAACAGATTACGGGTAGATGGCGCCGGCTACAACGCACTATTGGTTTAAATAGAAATATATGTAATGATTAGCAAGATGCCTAAAGCCCGGATTGGTTGAAAACGAAGAGGAAGAAGATTGGAGAAATACCTTATCTTAAATAGAACTGGGCATATTACGTAACCTGGCCTTCCGTGAAAAACAGAGATAAAGGTAAGGACCAAAGTAGGTGAACTGATGATACCAAGCGTATTTCGTTGAACTAAATGAATGGTGGCATTAATAGATACTATGAATCATCATCAGATGAAGATGAGGATGAAGCAAAGAACTTTAAACTAAAGCAAACATCTGCTTTCCAGAATATTATGCACGAACACTACGAAGTACGAACCACAATCATATTTTCTATTTATAATACGCATGTGTAGAATAAGAGGACAACATGAAAAAATTAAAGCGTCGATGTTGAATAATATTAAGGAGTGATATCCAGAATCGGATTTGTCCAAATAGAAATGTATGGATTGATTAGGAAGATCATGAGCATATATCCAGGGGAAAATAGATACATGCTTAGAGAGAAATATTATATCCCATTTAGAAACGAGCGTATTACGTAGGCTAGCCTTCAGTAAAAAGCAGAATTAGAGGTAGCGCCCCAAGTAGGCGAACTGATAACATCAAGGGTATTTCATAGAACTAAATGCAGGTGAATCAGGTGTATACAACGGGTGATATTAAAAGGATATGGTTAATGAAGCACAGAACTTTAAACCAAATCAATCAACGGGCCAAGGATCGATGACTGACTTCTCCAGGAATGAGGTAGGAAGACTTAGTGTCTAGTAGATTTAAAGAGGGGAGACTTGAGGCTTATGACAGAGCTTCTCACAGGGCACTGTCGCTTGAAATGGCATTTGCACATGTTGCGGATCGTAGAAGATCCGGAATGCAGATAGTGCATTAAAGATAAGGAATCGGCCAGTCATGTTCTAGCCGGCTGTTCAGCGTTGGCTAGGCTAAGAGAGGTGCACTTTGGAAGCTGCGTATTAAACCGGGAGGACATAAAAGAGGCTGGGCTACTGAGCTGAATTGATATGTGAGTTACTGGACAATGGTGGCCTGCGTGTAAGGGGTCTCCTGCCCCTGATGGGTATCTTGTCTCAATCTCTCCTAGTCGGGTATGTCTTCTTTTCCAGCCTGTTGTAGAACTCCTTTTATACTATCGAATAAATACTCCAGGTAACTGTAGAGTTCTGTATTAACTTTTACTATAATATATCAGATGGTAAAGCTACATGATGTATATTCTTATAATCTACGTACACGTAACAATGTTACTCAGTCTTGTATTCTCCCTCTATATATCCTATATTGGTATAGATTCACAGCTTGGTCGTGTATCAAAACATTGCACTGGCGAGGTTGACTAAACAAGGTTTTAATCTTAGACTTGCCGACCGTGTCAAGTATCGCGTTCATTCAAGCTAAACAATAACACTACGTGAACTGCGTAATGTAAATAACCTTCGTCTAGACCTCGGGCTAGTCGGGATGTTTTAAAGATCTAATTTGTGAAATACCGAGTGTTTCTTGATACACTACACTGTCTATTGTAAACGTTCTGAGGCTCGACTGGTGATAAGCCTTCATTTTCAACCAGTGTATTTTATCATGTTGGCTAAAGGGATTGGTTGGTTTGATTTATAAGAGCTCCTTCTACGACCAATACTATACCAAGACTCCCCATAAGAATTCCAGCTGCAAAAACTAGAGTACCCCAGGCGAGTAGAAGAATATCTTCCTTCAGAATCTCGCACTGATGTTTCATCAGTCTGTCCCATGGATTCTGGGGGAGACAAACACCTGGCGAAGAAAAGAGGAATATCTAAAGATGAAGAACTCTATGTAGCAATATATAACGCACGGTCACTCATGTCAGAAGAACGTTTAACTGAGCTAGAGTCTGAGTTGAAAAACATAACATGAGACATAGTTGGCCTTAACGAAGTTAGAAGGCGTGGCGAACAATTGCTGAGCCTCAAATCTGGCCATACCTTTTACTATGTAGGTGAAGACAACAAATCCATAGGAGAACAGGATTCCTAATACACAAACGGCACGGTTCGCAGATCATATCTCTGAAGAAAATATCAACCAGAGTAATTTACCTTGATATCAGATTGAACAGCAGATACGAGATGAAAATCATTGATATCTACGCGCCAACAACACAGCATTCAGATGAAGAGGTAGAAATGTTCTACGAGGAGATCGATACTGCCCTAAGAGACCATCACACACAGTTTACGATTTTGTCTGGTGACTTCAATGCCAAGATAGGAATAAGGGAAAGTGATACAGAGACCTCACTAGGAAAATTCGGGTCGGAAGGAAGAAACGACCGAGGAGAGACACTACTAGGCTACTTGCTACAAAACAATCTATATGATATAAATAGTTTCTTTCAAAAGAAACCTAATAGAAGATGGACGTAGGAAAGTCCGGATTGTCGGACGAAGAACGAAATAGACTTTATAATTACCGACAAAAGATATATAGTCAGAGACGTAATAGTCCTAAACAGGATGATCACTGGAAGTGACCACAGAATGGGACGAGCCAAAATAGTAATAAATACTGGGAAGGAACGCTACAGAATGATAAGGAAAACAGACAACAACGGATTATGGAGAAATCCAGCAGATGTAGAGAGTTTCCAAAAATGTATTACAGAACAACTAAATGAATGCGGACCAGAAGAAATCATAAAAAGCTTAAATGATCAAATAACCGATGTCATGCTGGAAAGTCAAAGAAGACACAGAAAGAAGAAAAGCTAGGACAAGCTACCAAATAACTAATGGAAAGAAGGAGAGCTATGAGAAGCGATGAGACGACCACTACTGAGCAGTTAAAATAAACAAACAGAGTAGTATCAAAAGCCATTAGAAGAGACATCAGATCATATAATCAGAGACAAATCCAACTAACAATCGAAAACAACAAGAGCATTAAAGTACTGCGAGAAATCTCCAAAGTGGAAAAAAAGAAATGATAAAAGTAAATGATCAACAGGGACACGTTACAACAAATAGAGAGGGGATTCTGAGAATAGTTGAGGACTTCTATCAGGTACTATTCAATAGTCAAAACAATATCTCAAATATAGAGCCAGAGATAATAACATCTATGAAGGGAATACCGGAAATCACCATCGATGAAATAAGGCTAGCACTAAGAAAAGCAAAAACAACAAAGCTTCTGATGAGGATTGTTTGGTGGTTGACGCAATTAAGATTGGTGGCACATCTCTATACTCCAGAAGATCAAAATTCTCTTCAATATGTGCCTTTCTGACCACACCATACCAGACAAGTGGTATAACGCCACTGTAATACTGCTCCATAAAAAAGGGGATATGGTTGAACTAGATAATTATAGGCCAACAAGCTTGCTAAGCGATTTTTATAAACCATTCACGAGAATTATAACTTCAAGGCTTGAAAATAAACTGGATTTCTACCAACCGATAGAGCAGGCGGGATTTCGTGCTGGTTTTGGGACCAATGACCATCTGCCGAGTATCAACACTCTAATAGAGAAATCTGTCGAATGCAACAGACCACTCGTTCTTGCCTTTGTGGATTTCCAAAAAGCCTTTGACACGGTCGAAAGGGATACAGTCGTGAATTCATTACAAAAGTACCGTGTAGACTACCGATACACTAGCCTAATACATTTTATCTATAAAAACGTCACTATGAAGGTCAAATTGCACGACAACACAAACACAATCCCTATCGGAAGAGGCGTGCGACAGGGGGACACACTGTCGCCCAAACTCTTTATCACCGTCCTGGAGTATGCCTTCAAAGATCTAAACTGGGAAGAGAATGGTATAAACATAGATGGTCAATATCTAACAAAGCTGTGCTTTGCGGACGATATAATAATACTATCAGACAACCTGAAAGATATTAGGCAGATGCTACAGGAACTACAGGAAGTATGCTCTGAGATAGGTTTAAAAATCAACTTTTCAAATACAAAATACATGACAAACCTGGTTCCTAGTGAAAGTTTGGCCGTTGGTGGGCAAGAGGTAGAACTTGTGAATAGCTACGTATACCTGGGTCATAAAGTGAGAATAACAAAAGACAACCAAACCTGTGAATTGAAGAGAAGAATAACACTTTCCTGGGCTGCCTACGGAAGACTGAATGATGAATTTAGAGCAAAAATACCAATATCAACAAAACGGAAAGTTATCAATCAGTGCGTTTTGCCTGCCAGGAAGCTGAGAATAACTCAACGAAAAATGGAGAGATCTATGCTTGGGGTGTCCTTGCGGTAGAAACGAAGACCTACGAAGGAGAACTGGTGTTACTGATGTTATATCACATATCGATAGTCATAAATGGAACTGGGCGGAGTATGTTGCTCGAATTACCGATGGTAGATGGACGAGGAGATTGCTCGAATGGCGACCGAGAGCCGATAGAAGAAGTAGAGGAAGACCGCCCACACGATGAACCGATGACATCAAAAGAATGGAAAGCAAGGCAGAGCGCTCAAGACTGGAGGCAGTGGAAAAGATTGGGGGGAGGCCTATATCCAGCAGTGGATGCAAAGGGCCGAGTGATGATGATGATGATGATGATATTAAGCGGTCTCCTATGCTTGCTCTCAACTTCAGATACAGTATAAAGCGAACTGAAGCGATAACGGATCGAACTGCATAACCTGTTTCCAATAATTTTTAGCTTTGATATTTACTCGATGACAGTCAGATATGGAATATATCAGTGAAAAATATGTATTAGCAGCCTACTAGGTGACGTACGCTATATAATATACTATATACACAGATCGAAAATTACTTACACAAAAGCATGAAAAAATCATGCGTTACCATTAAAGCGGGCACCCTACGAAATACATATTTAAAATCTGAATGTTTTTGTTGACTTACCACTTACGTATGCTAAAATAATCCATTCTACGAGGGATGGCTTCGCGCCTCGCTGTATTATGATTTCCTCGTCGCCGCCATTAAAAAACAATTGTCTTTGAGAAGCAAGAATCAACATGACTGGAATAAAAGAATATCACTTTAGCATTACTTTGATATGAGAATGATTTATGTTGGTAATACTATTTCAGACGTGCTAGTCAGATATTCTATCACATCTCACCAAAGATCGAAATTTCTCCTTCTCCCTCTGACTATAGGTGAGAAAGATGAAGATGTTCGGGGGTGAGAGTGATTGATCCGAATATCTTCGAAATTATTTTATGGACCTATGTGATAAAATCCACAAGAATAGACACCACCAAATGAAGAATATAAAACATAAAATTAATATGACCAAATTCATATCCGGCTTCATTGTGATGTTCTCTGTTAGGTTCGCTAGTATCGTTGCATACTGAAGGAGACAACTCGCGTAGTTTTAAGGTTTTATTGGTAAAACATAAGTACTTGATAATACACTAATAGTAATCTAATGGGAAAAGTTCTCTTCACACATAAATGTACATCTATAAATAATCACTTTCAGGGTTTGACTATATACTTAACCTCTAAACAATTACTATTATCTAAATGTCATGAATGCTTGTTAATAACACCAACGAATTCATGGTTGTCCTAGATTCTGTCGCCCTGAACTATCAAGGTAATTAAATATTATTTTGTAGTTCTTATGATAGATAAAATGATTACTCCATCACACCCTGTTTAGAACCACATTTATAAATCGAAAAATACTTACAGAGAAACGTGAAATAGCTTGCGGAATGACAGATGAATTTGATAAAGGGCTTCCTCATCGTTTGCCCGATAACAGAGTGCGGAGCGACGATGTAGGCGATCGAAAAGAAAGGGAACAATATTCCTATTCGGACGATTTCGAGGGCCTGCAGCACCATGTTTTTTCGACGGAATCCCGGGAGCCCTTCGTACCAGATCGAAGCCAGCAGCTGTTGGACATTGGAATGGGCGACGAACTGAAACAAAGACGGAATTTTAATATATTTGGAGATAAATTCGAATTCAATTCGAAATGTGCTACATTATAATTAAATAGGCGCGAGCAAAATTAGCAAATTTCGATTGGAAAACCCACATGTTGATGCCAATTTTCCAAAGCATCATGGTACACACTTACAATCCATATGGATCACCGGCATATAAAAATTCATGTGAAGTACGAATTCCAGTAAACTTCCAGGATCTAATACTTGATATTGCAGACAGCTACCTTTACATTGAGGGAAAGTTTATGCTATCTTTCCAAAAATGCATTGGCTTTCCCATTTGATGAGATTCGATATGAAATGGGTGCAGAACAGGTGCTTGTGATTCGTAAACCTGGGATCACGATCTTAACACTTTGAAAACATTGGTTTCATATGGTGACACGCAAACTCGATGAATGAATGACAGACACCCATACATTTTGCGTAAGATTGCCTTTAAGATATCGTCTAGGATAACATTGGTGAAGTAGATGCTGTGTTAAAAAATCGAGTTAAAAATTCGACACATTATACCTGATGACCGTGAAAAATTAAAACTATGTTTAAGAATCAGCAGAGGTGGTAATGGTGCGAGAGTAAAAATAGCATTTAGAAAATGGGATCTTTATGAATTACAAAGAAGTACTTGGTATACTAAAGAAAACTAAGTCTTCTTTAATGCCGTAGCTGTGAATATACTTCGGAAAATTGGAATATTTTCTGGTAGAGCTTAGAGATTGAGTTTAGTGTTCACTTAAATAGTAATTTATATTCCACTGAAGTCAGTAGCTTAATTAGCAAGTTCCAAAGAAAAATTGTTACTTTGGCAACAATGTGAAAATGATTTGTGAATTCGATACTCATATTAACAGGAAAGGTCCAAGTTATCCACAAATTACGTTTCGAGTTTGTGAAAACGCAATTCGGCGCAAACATCTTTTACCGCCGAAACCCGAAACCGAACACGAAATGCAGAATAAAGTTTCTTTTCGGCCGAAAACCGAAACCGAAATTCGGTGTAAAATCGAAAACGAAAAAAGAAAGCAAATTTCAAATTTCTGTTGTCACAATCTATAGAAATTTCAGATAAAAACCAATAAGATGACAAATAAAATATCAGGAGAGGAACCACGTGCTTCTTAACTTCTCGAAATAGAAATCAAATATCAAATCTCATTCTGCCTTCTGGCAAATGCCTCGTCATTGGTCATATATAGTTTATTCGATCATTGTTTTCTTCGCGAAGTTCGACGATCATCCCCACATGCTGCCATGTTTTTTTTAAGTAGGGTTTAGGAAATGCTTATCTATGCACCATCTAGGGGATTGTTGTTCGAGCGCCCTAGGTTCTGTGGGACTCCGGCTAGCCGACCCACTAGAACCCTTTCCCTACTTTCTCGTTTTAGAATCACTCTGGAACTCCTGTCAAGTCTTATTACTTCAGGGTGGCCTTTTTCCTTGCCTCGTCAATAGGCTTCTTTCCTTTCCTGTTTCTGTTCTTATCTAAGTCATAGGCTTCTCTGCTTTTTTGCTCTTGTTTTTTTTTTTTGGATTTAACCTTCTCCTTCCCATTCTCTGTTTGCTTCCTTGTAGTATTCTCAACACGAAGGTGCAGACGGCATCCCAGCTCTCCTTCTTTTCTATCATTTTCCCGATGACTGTTTCTGGGATGAAACCCCCCACCTATTGTGCGAGATTATCCCGTAGCTGCGCCCACTTCTTGCACACAAAGAAAGTGTGTTCAGCCGAGTCTTCCTCCTCCCAGCAATGCGTGCATCGATCGTCCCTTGCCTTTCCGATTTTCTTCAAAAAGCACCGAAAATACCCATGTCCTGTTAGGAATTGGGTCAAGTAATAGCTTACATCGCCGTGCTTCCTTTCCGTCCAATCCTTCACGTTCCTGATTAATCTTTTGGTCCATCGTCCTCTGGTTTCATTGCTCCATCTGTTCTGCCATCTCCCGAGAGTCTCTTCTCGTTCTTCCTTTTTCTTCACTGTTCTTCTTTCATCTTCATTTCTGCGATGATAAATCCTCATCTTTCCTTCCGCCAGCAGATCTATTGAGATCGTGCCAGCGATGACTTGCACGGCCGGGGTCGACACTGTGCGATAAGCACTGCATATTCGCAGGACACCTCGTCTCTGCACAAATTCCATCTTCAATCGATACTTCTCGAATCGCATTGATTCACCCCGGATCTCGGCTCCATAGAGCAATATGGCTTCAGTTGTATGCATTATCAGTTTTCTCCTAATAGGTGAGGAACCCCCTACGTTGGCCATGAGGCTGCTCAGCCTTCCAATCACCGATGCTGCTTTGTCCGATGCTTTCTTGATGTTCCCAAAAGGTCAGCTTGGTATCTAGCATCACTCCTAAATATCTTACCACGGGTGACGTCATCATTGCTTGACCACCTGCGCTCACCGGGGCGATTCGCTCGATCCGTTTGGTGGTTAGGACCGCTGCCTCCGCTTTATGGACAGCCAAAGACAAAGACTTAGATTCCATCCATTCCATAACTCTACGCATTGTCTGAATTAGCAGTGTTTTGCAGTTCCTCCATTGTGCGTGCAGTAATCCCTGCCACCAAGTCATCCGCATATCCCTCCAAGAAAACCCCCGCAGGCATCTCAATGCGCAACACGTCGCGTCGTCGTAATACTGAGCCCTGTGCCGGTCCCGATGTTATCCTTTTCTTTCTTGTCCCGTCTCGGGTTTCGTTTATCAACCAGCGGTCTGCCAGGTAATCCCGAATCACACGACATATTCGCTAGGGCACTCAAAATGTCTCCCCACCTGGCCGAGTTGAAGGCATTCTTCACGTCTAGCATTACTGCCATGCATAAGTTTCTGGATCGATGATTACCATTCTGCAAGGATTTTGCTGCTATTACTACGTCGATTTTGCTGAGGTAAGACCATACTGCCTCGAAGATAGTCCTCTACCATCCGACACGGCTGACAGCCTGCTTTTCAACAGTTTTTCAAAAAGTTTTCCTGCCGTGTTCAGCATTTATAACGGCCTATGTGCGAGGCGGTGTTTGGGTCGCCCTTTCCCTTCCCAATTGACACCAGCCTCACCACCTTCCATCGTTCCGGGAAAATGCCCTCCACCAAGCAGGCGTTGAACATCTTCAACCACAATTCTGGATGTGTTTGGACCACTATTTTCAATATTTCTAACGGTATTTCGTCAACTCCCGGAGCCCTCTTGTTCTTCATTGTTTTTACAACATTCTGCAGTTCTTCGTTGTTTTCCTTCACTTCCGTAGGCATGTCGGCGGTTAAGTCCATACCCCTCAGTTTCTTTAGGATCTAATAGCCCAGTGGATCGATTTCCACTTCATCGCAGAGTTCCTTCCACTTATTTGCCTTACTCCTTAATATTGCATTTTTCAGGGCTCTTCTCATAATTTTGTATTGTTCTGTTTGGGTTTCGAAGTCTAGTGACCCTCTACGAGCCCGTTGGGCAAGTCTTCTCATCCGAAAACAATTCCTTCGTAGCTCCGATATTTCTTCGTTCCACCAATAGACCAGGCGTCGGTCTCTCATTGCCTTCTTTCTTGGCATTGCTGCCTCACAGACCCTGGCAAGTTGCCCCATGGTTGCTGTTACCAGTCTCCTCTTCATGCCTTGCAGGGAGCCCTTTCCAATTTCAAGCATCGTGTCGAAAAGTTCTCTGTCAAGCCTCTCCGTGTTCCAACGAGGATGAAATTTTTCCGCCTGTCGGTAGACATTGCCTCCTATCTCGCATTCGATGTATTCAAAATTGCTTGCCGAGTAATCCTCCAATACTGGCCAACTTCTAATCTCTGCACCGAGTGTTTCCGACGCCATAGTTATGTCCGGGATGGTTCCCACGCATGCTACCTTCCTGAAGGTTAATGTATCTCCTTCGTTGATGAAGACCAGTTCGAGTCTGGCTGCCATCTCTAGGATTCTTCGTCCTCGTCCATCGGTGATTGGCATCCCCCATTCTATGGATCTGCTATTGAAGTCCAAGGTGACGAGGACCCGTCCTCCTACGTGTCTAATTGCATCTTATATTCCTATCAGCTTCCTCTCGAAGTCTATGATAGGATCGTTCGGGGAAAGGTAACAGCTAAAGGGAGTTATTCCCCTGTTTTTAATCCAGGTGTAACCTGGCCCACCTCTTGTTGCTTCAATCGTGGTCCGACGGTTTGCTACCCATATGGCCGCATAAGCGGTCAAATCTGTATACCACTCTGCACCTGCTTTGTTTTTATACTGTTCCGAGATGATGAATATGTCGGCATTTTTCTCATATTTGATTTGCTCCATTAGGACACTCGCTGTCTGACTTCAGCCCAGATTGATCTGCATTAATTCTGGTCATCGTAGTTTTTTCTTTGCTTGATCCAGTGCCTTCCGATAAGCAGTGCACCCCTTTCTTCCCGACATATGATTTGTAGATTGTCCTATTTCCTCGCATAGGAAGCACTTATCGGCCTTTGGTTCAGTCAGTCTTCTTATGACGTTGGCGCAGCCGCAGGTCTCGTGGTGCAGTGGTCAGATTCTGTGCTTGAGTTTGGGATGGCCCGGGTTCGATTCCGGTCGGTACCAAAACATGTTTTATATATTTTTTAAGGTTATGTTTGTTTATTTTTTTAAAAATTGGATTAGTTTGTATTAGTTTTGTTTGGTTGCGTCCCAGAGCGAACGAAGCGGGCGGAGGGCGCAAGAAGTGAAAAAAAAACAAATGTAAACATTACACGCCGCATGCGTTTATGATGCGCGCGCAAGCCCAGGACTCGTCAGGCGTGGGAATGTGTTTCGCAAGCTGTCTGTAACCGCTAATGTCACAGTCATCCTGGTCACATATCACCTAAAGGTGGTTTGTTTGTTTCTAGTGCCCCCCTTTCGGGGAGCGGATGGCTTTGCTGCAAGGCAATCCGCCAGCATACCCCTCTTCCGGCGCCTAGGCAGAGGCAGAGCTACCCTTCTGCTTGCGTTACACGCTATTCCAGTAAGACGGGCCTGTACCCCTGGTGATTCCCGACTTTTGCACAAAACTATAAGCTATTGCAGGCACAGATAAAAATGGTCCCACGGGAACATCCGGCTCCCCCAGGCTTGGGTACCGGCGTGGATGGGTACTTTCACTAGCTAAAACTCTGAAAGGCACAGACGACGCTGGCCAGGATATCAGTTTCTTCCTCGGAGAGACCACATGGTTCCTGCACAATTGCCACGCTTTTCTTTTCTTCTAATTAGCGCAAACCTTCACCTCGGCTTAGAAGAGACCGTGGGTGAATAATATCAAATAAGAAAAATTTAAAATTGAGTGAATTTGTAAGTACAGGTGCGTAAGATAGAACGAGTTGTCTTCAAAGCGTGCAAATAGGCCTTAGCTCTAATGCCGGAGAGTAAGGGTGGGTTAGATTTATAAGACGCCACGGGCTTGTAGACAGCACAAGCAAATATACCCCAAAGCTGAAATATGATACTCGTTTTAGCCTAAGCTTCGCAACTACCAAGAAAGAATTACTTGAATAAATTCGAAATTAAGTTGAGTTGAATTTAATCAATCCGAACAAATGAAAAATAAAATAACAACCGTGAATTAATTTAATAATTAGAGATTTAATTTAATAAGAAAAGGCAAGTAAGTAGGTCAGTTATTAAAAGTGAGACGCAAACACGTGATCACCTTGTATCTAACGAGATTCAAAGAGAAATATTACGCGATATAACCGATGTTAGAAACAAACTGGACTAACTAAAAATATAAATTCTTATTTTAGAAAATCACAGTTCAAGTAACATAAATAAAAGACCTTATTCGATTATTATTTGGTCTGACGTCACAGTACCGCTTTACAAACTAATTATGTTTATAATAAAAACTAGGTACGCCGATAATAAATGATACCTTGGGCAGTAGACTAAAATTAAATCAGTAGATTGTTATTAACCAGACCCTATCTGACCATAAAGGCACTCTTCTTAGAGACTAGAAAACTAAACCAGGAACTAGGCAACACAACGCCAAATCTACTGAAAGGAAGAGAGAGTTCCCTAATAAAGGTAACTGAACATATCGATATTCGGGAAAATATTTCGCGTTACTCGACGCAAATTTCGTGAAATTATACCCGATTATTTTAATAAATAACGAGCCTGTTTCGTCAAGTTCAAAATGTTAAAGGTATCGACTATCAAGAGTAATGCAAGCTGAATGTTAGATCTTGATTCACGAGAATAAAGTAAGTTACATTTCAAGTTTCGACTTATTAATTAGAGTAAAGAAAATTATCTTAATTAGCCAAAGAAGAAAAAAAAAATAATTAAAGCTTGATTCTTGGGCAAAGAAAATTTCGGTTTGGCGTATTTTCGTCAAGGAGATAAATTTAAGCTAAACCTCGGGTTTATTAACCAGAGTGATTAATAATACGGTTAGGCGTTAATAGTTTAAGATCTTTTATAGAGAAAAGGGTAGAAAAAACACTAAAAATAAAGATAAGATAGCTCACATTCAGTTGGTGGCTTCTCGGCTGTTTTCCAGGTGGAAAGGAAAAAAAACCCATATACTTCCTCCGACGAAGAAGGACTCTAACGGTGTCCTGAACGGGTCAGAATCCAGAGACGAGACTGGCGTGATCTAATGACTGAGCTTTAAGGGCTAGTAAACGAAACTCTGTCGGTTAAGGTACCCCGACGGTCGAAGTGTACCCCTACGGTTGAAGTGTACCCCTACGGTGGAACCCTGTAGAACATCAAAATATGCTGCATGTAACTCATGACCAAAGGACATTTCAACTCAGACAATAAAAAAATATATATATCGAGAGAAAAGAGTGGAAAAAAAATAAATTACCTGTAAAGCGTTGCTATACAACTAGCTCGTTGGAGCGCACAGGTAGGTCGTGTACGGACAAAGGGCTTCTGTAAAGAATTAAGACGCAATTAAAATCCACTCACGGCGTCCCAAAATGGCGGCACTCGTAGTAGAGAGACAAAAAAAGCAAATTCACTCACCTACCTAAAGCAGCTTCAAATCCCAGTTATGGGACGAGTTCCAGGCACTAACGAACAAAACTAACCAACGTAAGCAAAATAAGATCTGAGTCCCTATAAATTGGTCGGTCGGAACAATCCTATGAGGTAAAGCAAAAAACTTTCAACACGACCACAGCTTTAAACGGCAAGTCAACGTAGAGTGATTTCCTTCAAAAACTCTCCGGAAGCAGATGCTTCATTCCAATATTCCCACTACAGCTACGCCTGGCCAATAAGAGTATAGTCACCCGTCACGTGGCCACGAGCTGTCATACCCAATAATTTATCTAGAGTGATTTCGAAAGGAAAACCCAGAACTATGATGTACCAAAGCCCATCTTAAATAATTGCTCGATCTAGCCAAAATGAAATAACCATTCGACCCACCATTCATTAGGGAAACATACAAAGGTAAATCACAAATTCCGCGATGAAAGAAAATCCCTAAATGGCACGCACGCACGTTTAGGAGTTAGTACCACAAACCGCTACAGAAAACTACTCTAAATACAACTCAGACGATCCTAATTTTGAATTTCCGGTAGAAGGCAACTGCAATTCCCTTCCAGCACTGCATTTAACGGTCGGTAGAGATCGTTACAATTTCGTCGTCCGGATCGATCTCTTGCTCATTACGGCGAGTGATAGTAAATAATAAAATGAACTGCACCAGTTTGTCAAGAATACCCCCATAATATAAATCCTTACGTGACTATAGGGAACAAACATCCATTTTAGCGGGTTCGCCATTTAGTCAAGAAGAACTCTTACTTAAACTTTCAGACTTAACTTGATGCTAAAGGAAAGCCGCACGTTACACAATTGCCAAGTATTACCCAAAATGGCGTACACAGGCTGACTCAACCGAGAACGAAGCGGAAGCGGACCATCTAAAGGTGTTATGTGATCCTGATCAGCCAGCAAAAATGGCACGAACGACGAGACCATTAATATATTTTTTTTTTCGACCGAAAACGAAATTCGAACGAAAAGGATATTTTGGCCGAAAATGGCCGAAAACCGAAACTGAAAACGAAATTAGGTCTGTCTCTAGTTAGAGGACCCACAGATTGCTTCGTATCTCACCCTACAATGTTCTTAATTAGCTCGAAATTTGGTTTGCATTCCTAAAGATGGTCTACATTAGCCGAAACTGGCTTGAAATTGACAGTTGATGTATTACCAAAGAAATTATAGCGAACCTAAATAGAGTGACCATAAGACGGGCACATAGAGCTTCTTCTTCTTCTTCTTCTTCTTCTTCTTTTTCAAGTGCCTATTCGTTCCGAATATCGGCGATCATCCTGGATATGAGACTTTGTTCAAGGCTGCTCTAAATAGTTCGGTAGTAGTTTTTGAAAACCATGTTCTTAAGTTTTTAAGTCATGATATTTTCCTTCTTCCTGGTGGTCTTCTGCCATAAACTTTCCCTTGGAGAACGGGCTTTAAAAGGTGATATTTGTTGGTCACTCTGTCCACCCATGATATTCTCAGCATCCTCCTGTAAAGCCACATTTCAAAGGCTTCGAGTCTTCTTTGTGTTGCCACGGTTAATGTCCATGACTCCATCCCATAGAAAAGAATAGAGAAAATATAGCATCGAAGAAGTCTGATTTTGATGTAGATGTTGAGATTGTGACTTTTAAACAGTTTAGCCATTTGGTTGAAGGCGGTCATTACTTTCTCTATTCTACACTTGATCTCATGTAAGTGGTCCCAATTATCATTGATCATGGTTCCCAGATAGGTGAACTGAGTTACTCTGTGTATTGGTGTGTTGTTGATCGTTAAGCCGTATTTTCCACCAGTTCCTCTACTGATTACCATGAATTTGGTTTTACTAATGTTAATTTCTGACGTCTTTTATTTTGTTCATTAGTTATTGTAAGTTGTTCATGTTGTCAGTAAAACCACAGTATAATCTGCGTACCGGATGTTGTTCATTCGTTCTCCATTCAGCAAAATTCCTATGTCGCTATTCTCAAGGGCCTCTTTAAAGATTTCCTCCGAGTAGAGATTAAATATGAGTGGCGACAGGATACTGCCCTGCCTAACTCCTCGAAGAATGTTTACTGTATTGGTTTGCTCTTCCATACTAATTTTACTAGTAGCTGATTGATTCCAGTAAAGGTAAGGATCCTTAGATCTTCATCATCCATCCCCGTATTCATCAAGATGTCTATTTTCATTTCGTGTTTTATTCTATCGAATGCCTTCTGGTAGTCTATAAAACAGGCAAAAATATCTTTTAGAATGTTCCCAGTATTGTAGATGTTATTAAAAATGCCAGTAAGGAATGTGATGGACTCATCGTCAAGAAGCCTGAGGAATGCCGAATGTACTCCATCCGGCCCTGGAGCCTTTCCTTCCCTTAGAGTATTAATCGTAGCTCTAACTTCCTCTCTCATTATATCAGGTCCGGACTCAGCCTGAATAGGGGGTGGGTCTCATCTCTCATCAAAAAACAACTGTTTTATATAGTACTTCTTCCAAGTTTCTTTAAAATCTTCTCTATCTACAGTCAACTCTCCTGTATCATTTACAAGTTTTCCCACATTTTTCTTTTTGAACTTTCCTGTAACTTCTCTCACCTTCCTATGTACATTGAACTCATCGAATCTGCTTTGCAAAACTTCTATTTCTTGGCATTTTTTATCCAATTCTTTTTGTTTCGCCTCTCGAATTTTCCTCTGAATTACTAAAAACTTTTAAACTACTAGAATTATGGAACAACACGATTCTATTGACGCTATACATTTCCCTTTATCGCTACCGCAAAGAGCCAACAATCCTTTTAAAAGATTGGCTGTTAACTCTCCTATTATCAATCTTTTCGTGCCGCTCTATACACCAATTTCCAGCATAGTGTCCCTTTAAATGCGTTCTGAAATGAACTGCTAGGCAAACTATGATAATGAAGTAAGATGTAGTTCACCTGGCCGAAAATTGACAAATGACCTAACGTAAAATGAAGTAGCTTAAGTGGAAAATTTAAATCTCATAACCTATAAATATCGGAGCTCGCATGGATGAAATTTGAGAGACTCTACGGAGGCGTAGCTTACGTGGACGAAATCTGTCGAAGTTGACAGGTGTCAGATTCCATCCCAAAGTAATGCCTATTTTGTTTCATTGCAGTAGCTATTAATATTTCGTGAATTCGCTACTATTCTAGCAGGAAAGGTGGGTACCCCTTTCAGGTGACCAATCAAACCGTAATTTGCATTCCATGTTTATGCGCGAACTAAAGTCAGCGTCACAGTTTGTAATTGCCTCGTACCTTGCCACAGCAGCTATTAAAATGCATTGTGAAATCATAATCAATGCGAGCAAGAAATATAGACACACTTTGGCGTCCAATTAATCCGTGATTTATATTCCACGTTTGTACGAACGTTGAATTGCCCTCCTCCGCGGCCAATTAATCGTTAGGCTCGGCACCGATAGGCAGTGTCAGTTCGTCGGAAGGTAAGTCGGCCGCAATCAGCCGCCGCTGGTTCACTAACCGCCTGACTTATATTCGGGTCGACGAACTTTAACTGCAATCTTTAACGTACTGACCGATATTTTTCGTACGCGACGGGCTAGCAAATAATTTGGCATATTTAGCGCAGCGATTAACGAAAGGCGAGCTATCGAGCGCACGTATACAAAGGAGAGGCTAAATAAAGCTTTTTAAAGGCTCAAAGAAAAATTGCAATTGCACGTATCTGTTACTGACCCCCCAGAGAATGGAGGAAAAGAGTTGCTAATATAATGAGAATGTTCTTTATCTCATAATTAGATAGATAACTTCTACGTAATCCTGACATTAAGAAAAATTACACTGAAGAATCAGACCCAACTTTTTACGATATTGTTTTCTTCATAATTTGTCGAAGCACGACTCACCGCTAATTAACTTTTATTGATTGATTTAATTATTTGGCAATTAAAATTTCAGAAAAAGGCTCAAGGCTTTTAAAAGGGCAGAGGCCGCCTTTAAATTAGCGTTATTTGATCAAAGCAGTTTTGTATAAATTGGCCAAGCGTTAATGGGTTCGATATTAATTATTTAATCGACTCCTGTTCAGGCTGAAATTTTTAGTCAGCAATTTTGAATAAATCAACGAGCTTAAGTAAATCGAATAAACTGATATACAAAGCCGGCATTTTTTTTATAGGTCAGCAAGTGAAAAATTAATTAAATAAGCTGCTATTACGTGAATATTATTTGCAATAAATTGTATACTTATTTTATTTATCGTATGTCTTTTTGACATATTAAGAAGGAATAAAATATTGTAATACAAACTAAAAGTTACCCATAAATGAGCAAATAATATAAGTACAATACAAACAATTATATAAAATGGTACGTTACTTTTGAAATTACAAACAAACATATTCTAATCTATTAATATAAGGTATCGACTCTGGAGTCGCTATCAGAAAGTCCTCGGGTCTACCATTATACGATCTTGTGGGACATTCTTCTATAATATGTTTAATGGTTTGGATTTCTCCGCAGTCACTGAGTGGAGAGATTTGCTTGCCCCATTCGTGTATAGAGTATGCCCATCTGCCATGTTGGGTTCTAATTCTGTTGAGCATTGACCATGTTTGGTCCGGGGGCTTTTGTGAGATGCAAGGCATGGTACTATTTTGTTGTGCAGTCAATTCTTGAGTCAATACATTGGCGAGATTGAACCCATCTTCCTCGGCCATCTTTGCATTTCTTGTTGGTGGCCTTGACATCCTTCAGCCAATTTTACCTTCGCAGGTAAAAGCTCGAGAAAGTTCGGTTTCTGTGGCTTCTTCTTTTAATCTTTTAAGTTTTTGGGTTACCTTGATTGTATGTTCTTTGTCTTTTGGTGCTCTGGATGTCTCTAATATGTGTGCAGCTACGGCATTGGGAGTGACATTGATCTTTTGTCTCTGTACAGGGGCTCCACTACCTAGTTTTTTTAAGCAGTGTCCATGCTTGCCTGCTGGATGTTGGGAAGTTCAGGCTTTCTACAGTTTCTGTCTATTTTTGTTGTCTGACTGCATCTGAAGTAAGTCGTCTGCTATTTCTTCGTCACCAGTTTCAAGAAAATTTTGGTACATCTCCTCACTGGTTTGGGAATGTACTCTTTGCGATACCATCTTGGTATGTATTTTTTGTCTGTGTATTACTGCCCAACAAACCTTTTGTAATTTCTACTGGTGGGGGGTATCCATCCGAGGCACTTATCTAGTTCCAAGGAGAATTTAGTGCAGTAACCTTTTTAAGATTCCATCTTGGGCGAGGAATGGAAGTTACCAGAGGGATTTGGGTTCCTGCTTCTATTATAACTGAGCGGTGTTGGCTATGCGGAAAGTCGGAGAGGACTCTTCGTAAAACTGCTAGGGGATGACCTCTGTTATCAACCGAAACATAGCATAGATCGGGATTGTAGTCTCGTTTCCAGGCTGCTGATCTAAATGTACAACGGTCTTTGGCATCAAACACAAGACTAAGATGTTCATCTTCTGCCCATTTTACCAAATTATTCCCATTTGCGTCACAATCTCTGTACTTCCATTATTCTTGATGACTGTTATAGTCTCTCACGTATATGGTAGGATGGGTGTGTGTTTGAATTACTTGTCTGGGCCAGGGTACGTTTGGTGGCGTGTAGATATTGGAAACGATGATACTTCCAATTTTTACAACTACGTTATGGATTTCGTCGTCAGCAGACGTGGAAACAAGGGAGGCGTTTTTAATATCTTGTTTAACATATTATGTTGCTACACCGTATGTTTGGTGATACGTTGCACCTAACAGTTCATAGCCGGGTATTTTCCCCCTTTTTCGTAGTTGTTCTTCTGTTTGGCAATGGGTTTCCTGTATAGAAACTAGATCAATGTTGTCGGTTTTTAAAATGTCGTAGGTAAATACCAATAGACTAAGTCCTCAAACACAAGCTTTAATGGATAAGAGAAGAAAAATGCATAGCGATAAAAACAAAGAACACCACGAACTTAGAGAGATAAGCAGGAGGATATCCAAATCTATCAGAAGAGATAACCGAAAGTACAAAAGTGAACAAATCCAACAAACGATCAAAGATAATAAAAGTCTCAAAGCTCTAAGGAGAAAAGTAAACAATGGCAAAAAAGAAATAATCAAATTAAAAGACAAAAATGGAACTATGACCACCAACAGAGAAGAATTATTAAGGGTAGTAGAAGAATTCTATACAGAATTGTACACGAGTCGACAAAACCTTGATGAGCAATAAACAGAAAATTTAGATAACTCTGGAAAAAGAGTAGTTAACCAAGGATCGGAAGAAATGCCAGATATAACAACAGATGAAATAAGAAACGCACTAAAGAAAATGAAAAGAAATAAAGCTCCGGGTAAAGACGGTACTGTTATAGGAGCCGTAAAGATTGGAGGGGACAGACTTTTAGAGAAAATAAAGGAACTGTTCAACTTATGTCTGCACCAAGGCGAATCACCTACAAGATGGCACAATGCGCTAACCATTTAATACACAAGAAGGGCGATCCAACAGATCTTGAAAACTACCGACTCATAAGCCTGTTAAACCACCTCTACAAGATATTCACAGGAATAATAGCAAATCGATTAGAAAGAAAAGTGAACTTTTATCAACCTAGGGAACAGGCGGGTTTTAGGACAAACTTTGGCACTAACGACCACCTCCACTGTATAAAAGGCCTTATAGAAAAACCAGAGCGATGGTATACGTGCAAACAAGTTATTCGTGCACAGGGTGACTCAATACACAGGGTGATACAGAAAACCATTCTGATAACCTATTAGGGTGTTCTCATGCCGAATGGCAATATAAAAGGTAACAAATATTTGACAAAATGTATCGACTAAATAACCCAGACGGAAAATGAAATTTCATTTAAGGGTCTACCCTTACGTTGGCGTGGCAATATTTTCGTAAGCAAAGGTCTTCCACCTCTTAGAAAATCATGAAAGGGTTTAACTTCACCTTGATATGTAGCCTAGATTAACAAGCCTTTATTTTATTGTATCATGCAAAGAAGAAATTATCTCATAGCGGGCAAATTTGCACATAATTACCAACTGAAAGACGTCATGGACCACATTTTGAAAGTGTAAGCCAAGAATATAAAAAGTCTCTGAAAATTATGGAACAACACGATTCTATCGACGCTATACATATCCCTTTACCGCTACCGCAAAAGGGCAACAAACCTTTTAAAAGATTGGCTGTTTACCCTCCTATTATCAATCTTTTCGTGCCGCTCTATACACCAATTTCCAGCATAATGTCCCTTTGAATGCGTTCCGAAATGAACTGCTAGGCAAACTATGATAAGGAAGTGTTATCGGGCCGAATAATCAATCACGTCACCGACTATGTAGTGGCTTTTATTTGAATATCAACGAAAGAAAGCAAAACATCGACCCGCGTTTCAAGTGCCCCTTTCGAATATAATTTTTGAATAATGATTGTCGTCGAAATAGAGCCGAACAAATTGGGAATAACAATAACATACGAGTGTAACGGTGATGCATTATAAATTTTTGTATTTCGTCGCTTTAATTTCGTTAAAGGTTGTTTTTTGACACTTCAACCGTGAATTGAATTGATCGTATAGTAATCATGGACATATCCGGATATAGTGTGTTGATTAAATGGGTATGGATTTTTTTTGTTAAATTTCTCGCTTGTTAGTATTTCTGGATAATTAATGGCTGTGTTGTCTCACGGGACATGACCATTAACTCTTTGCTTGGGGTTGCCAAAATATTGCAGGACTAGGAGACTGTGTGCCGCCATGGAGAGGGAGCCTGACCTACGTCAGTATATCAGGAAAACTATAGTGGACATAGTAGGGTTGGTGGTTGAGAAGGGTATGCTGCAAGGGCCCTCGGGCCTATCAGCAAGTCCCTTTCCACCACCACTACTACTACAACTACTACAGAAATTTGAGCTAACTACTGGAAAGGAAAAATTAAGGTAAATTCAAGAGACGTTTGACAAAAAAAATTCAATGCAAATCGATAATGCCGAAACGTGTACCATTTAGCGAATAGTACTTGATGTAATAACCATCAAAAAAAGGTTTAAATAACCGACCAGACAAATAAACAAGTACATCCAATCATTAGTTGAATAAAGTTTAGGTTTAGGTAATTCAATAACAGATAATGCACGATCCTTTACTGAACGAATTTCAATGGGTGCATACCTGAAGTTGTAACAGTCTGATTTTGCCACTACAAAAGATTAAAAATTTGATTTTTTATGCTGCATTTAGCAACAAAAGATTCTATATTTTGGGGTAAGAATTATTGAGTATTAACCCCTTCGGTTAATTAATTATAAATTCATTTATTTGATTAGTTCTCAATAAGTTTAATGGACTTCCCGTTGCAGCATTTATTAATTAATTATATGTATATACGATTAATGCATAATATGTATTAGCTTTTATAACACTGTTGTCGCCGTAAGTGGCTATTCTGATCATCCCTTTTCTTATGATGTCCGCCAGCACTTTGTGGCTGTGTTTATTTTGGTGGATGGACTGTCTGCTCGCTTAGATTTATCAAACAACTAAAATAAGATATTGTGTTATTAGTTCAACTTTGCTTAGTTATATTACAATAATTATGTATTCTTGCAGTTCTGCATTTAGGAACTGAGTTAATATCCTGCCTTTGATCCTCGTTAGATCGGTCAAATTCATATACCACTTTCGGTTTGAATATTTCACTTCTAATCTCAAGCTGACATGGCTTTGACTTGTTGGGGTCACTGATTTGCTTTGAGATACTGCTGATGCTTTATTATTTACCTGTTAATTCGAGAATAATTGTTAGTTATTATATTCTCTTCAATAGTAAAAACTAGTACCTGTTGCTTATTTTCTTCTAAGACTTGTTGATTTCTGCATAGATTACTTGTTCTTCTCATAGTGCTCTAGGGCTTTAGGGCCTATCCCTCACATATTTCCCCGTGGTTTTTCCATATTTTTCTTTAATTTTCATTTAATCGTCAATGTTGGTTTCCCTTTCTTATGTTTTAGTTGATTTTGAGGTTACTTTGTAGTTCCACCTTCTTAACGACAGTTGTGGACTTTGATATTCGTAATATCTTCTTTATATTTATCTTTTCACGTGGCATGATATAACTTTTGTAATATTCGATTGGTAGCCTTGAATATTAGTAATGGGCTCTTTTCACTTAATTGTTGCTGTCGATTGGGATTTTTACAGATTTATTAGTTTGTTTAGGAATATTTCCTATTATTTATTGAAACATTTAATTTTAGCTCATTAGTTGTTGCTCCTGCAGTCGTTTTACAACGCTTAGTTCTCGTTTATCATTGGTATCGACTATTTCTCCATTTCGACAAGTGTTCCCGGCACTACCATCTTTTTTTCCTGATCTGACGTTTGTTCTCTAATTCCATGGAAATGGCAAAGGCAAATTGATTGAAACCGATGATCTCGTTCTTCTAGAAATACCTACTGGGAAGAAGGAAGCGTTTTGCCGTAGTGCAGTTCTAAATGACTCAACCATTTTGTATTGTGTTTAATACTACCCTTCTAGGGGATCTGGGATTGAGTTCCTAATTAGTGCTTGACACAACCGATTTATCGGGATATTCGTACTGCACAAGAGGCTTTCCGAGCTCACCTTATAAAACCGAGGCAGTTGATCCTCCAGGCAACCCTCCAACTCGAGAGAGGGTTTTACTACAGGGACCAGAAGCCATTACAAGGTTTCACGACCCGGTTCCACTACCGTGTCCTACTACAGGGTTTCACCTTTAGCTCACTTTCACCTTTTTGGGCGGAGGACTCTCATTCTCGAGCCGGTGACTTGCTGAGTTTGCAGGCTTTTCGGCAGCAGACCTTCGAATCTAAAGTGGTGTCGTTAATATTATTTTTAATATAAATCTAGCATTGTTGGCCGAGCTTTAAGGTAGCGTTCATTAATTTTATTAATTCATTTATTTTCCGGCCGATTGATTTAGTTATTGTGGTTTTCATTATTAACTGATAATATCATTATTACTGCATTCATTATTGGTGCGGCTACTAATTTATGCATTTGGATTTACATATATGTATTAATCTTAAGTAAACTAAGGTGATCACTTCGGAGAGTAGAGCTTAAAGTTTTTAAGTGTAAGGCATAGAGTACCGAGTTTACCAACCGAATTGGTATCTGTACAATCATCATATTGTACCCTTAATACCTAATAGTTTTTGTGCTCCTTCTTTTTTTTAAGTTTCATTGTAAGATTGTTGTTATTAAAAAAAAACTTAGAAGACAATAGATCAAACCGTAACTTAAGATTGAGTTTTCTTGTTTAATAAAACGTGCCTAATAACCCCGCATAACACCAGTGGAGCTTTCCAAGTTTAGGTGGCAGAACTGGTGGCACTCACGAACTACACACTTGTAGCCGGGTATTGCACACATTGTTTTAATTAAAATCCTTTCCCTTTTTAACATTAATAAGAAAATCGTGTCGCAAATTTGGCGCCCAACGTGGGGCTGTTTTTTAAGAGACATTTTCTATAGCGCCCTCGAAACTGAAGATCAATATTCTAAGAGTGGCTACGTTAATGAGTCCTAAATTCAGCAATAATAATGCACTGATAATCATAATGAGTTATGTTACGCCCTATTAAGAATCATATACACTTACGCACATCGGCGGCGGTATTCTGTGATCTGTCCAAAACATTCGATTGTGTGGATTAGGAAATACATCACGAAAGGTATGCCTTTCGAATCTTGGCTTATTGATTGTTTCTATATTCGACCACGAGGGTTGATATCAATATTTAGTACACTCAGAAACAAGGTTCTCTGCATTAAAAATTAACTGCGGAATTCCACAGGGTTATATTTTAGCACCTATTCTGTTCCTACTTTATAAGAATGATTCACCTCCAACCGCCTTTATTTGAACTTAAGTAAAATCCGAGACTAAATTCCTTGGAATCCTGATTGACAGTGATTTGCATTTTCAGGACCGCATATCATCTTTCGGTAGAAAACTCTCATCGGGATGTTTTGCTTTGAGAGCTAGCACATACGTACAAACCTCAGTACTATTGTAAAGTCAAAAATTTAATATTTAATATATTAGGTTTATTGACCAAAGTTACATAATTACATACTGTTTAAAAACGTGAAGGCGAACCCACCAAATTAATAAATTCTCGTCTACTTAAAGCTCATTTCTTAGCGCAATGTTAAAGTCATCGACAATCAGCTGTTTCCTGTAGAGAGCGTCGAAACATGCGAAGTGACAGACGATTGTTGAAATTCTAAAAACCATAAATGGTGACGTCGAAAGTAGTTCAAATAAACCAAAATCGCCGGAAGTGACTAAACGGTCAAAGTCAAAATCCGATGTTTTTGACGTTGACATTTCATCTCCAAAAACAAAAACAAAACAAATAATAGGCAAACCAAGAAAAAAATCGGAAACTTTTAAACAAACTCCCAGTTAGACAGCTCAATGTAAAACGACTTCTAGGTCGGATCCGGGAAAGGAATCTACCCAATAGGAAGATAATACTTGGCAAGTAGTCTCAAGAAAACGGTCCGAGAGATTGAATAGCAATAAACGTCCAGCACCCGTCAAGGGTTCAAACGAAAACACGGCAAATCTAAAAATAGCAAGTTTGCCTCCTAAAAACCCCGATTTCGCCTAGTTCTTCATATCAAACTTGGATCCAGGAACAAAGGAGAATGACATACTGGACTTTCTGAAGAAAATGGATTTAGGCCATAGGATCGAATGTTTCAAAATGGTTACCAGAAAGGATGATGTGAAAGCAGCCTTCAAGGTGGATGTACCTATGGAAAAGAGGGAGCTAATAATGGATGGTGGGATTTGGCCAACTGGAATCCTAATAAACTATTTTATGAATTTACAGTGCCCAACTCATCCCAAGCATGAGGAATATTCTGGGCGCCTAAGATTAAATATATGTTCAATAAAAAATAAAGTAAATGAGGTTGAGGTACTGGTCTGCAATAAAAACATCCAAATAGTATGCTTGAGGGAGCATTGGTTGGAGGAAGGTGAATTTGTTTCTCTCCGAGTTGCTGATTTTATGCCATGCGCAGCCTTTTGTAGATCTATATGCAGGGGAGGTGGAGCTGCTATTTTATTAAGGAAGGATTTAGAGTGCAAAGAGGTAGTTACTGTAGGAAATATGTCTATTTCGAATGTCATTGAAATGTGTTGTATTTATGTTCCAAAATATAAAGTTTAAGTAGTTTCAGTTTATAGATTACCTTCAGGCTGTTTTACAACATTCTTAGATGTACTTGAATGTTCTGGGCTGCAGAGCTAACATGATCATTGCTAGTGATTTTAATGTATTGTTTGGCACGGAGACTCGTGAGTGCATTGATTTCTCTTGCCTAATGAAGTCCTTTGAACTAACACAGCTCATTTATGGTCCCACCAGGCAAAACAACTGTCTCGATAATGTATTCACGAGTTTCAGTGCTGGTGACTGCCTGGCGGAAATCGTGAAGACTGGCCTGTCAGATCACCGGGGCCAGACTGTAGACTTTCATTTTGTGGAGACTGAGAAGACTCCGGCTGTTGGGCGGATGCCTTGCAGGCCATTAACGGGTTTGAGTAAGCTTCATTTCTTTAATCTGGTGGATGCTCTTTCATGGGAGTTCATTGATGATCCTGATATCCCCATTGATGATAAACTCTCCATGTTTGTAGCTCATCGCATGGAAGCATATGAGAGGGTTTTTCCACTAAAATATCTCAACAAGAGGGTAGATAGGTGTCATTGTGAGGGGTGGTTTAATGCAGACCTAAGAGCACAAAGGAAGGATGTGGGCTGAGTTGTACCACCAATATCAGATCCCCCAATTTAAATCAATATTGACGGAATGAATGAAAACCCACCGGAGTGTCATTAAAGCTGCAAAAATTACTGCGAAAGACACTCTTATAAACAATTCTTCTAACCCTGTTAATACAATGTGGTAGATACTCAATACCTACAGGGGTAAAAACTATAAGGATGTTGGTAAGTCTTCTATACCACCAGATACATGCAATAATTTCTTTTCCACCATTGCCTCTGAGATCCAGAACCAAATTCCTCCATCCAATACTGATCCTGTAGAAAACATTCCACTTTATAAGGTTCCCTATTTTGAATTTGTTTACTGTTGATTTAATTAAAAGCGTAAAGGATTTGTTGGTTTCACCTATAACCAGACTATTTAATCAATTTATAAGCAATGGCACTTTTCCAAGCATCTTAAAACATGCCACTGTTGTGCCAATCTTTAAAAAAAGGTGCAGTGGATGACTTTTCTAACTACAGACCAATATCTGTGCTTCCTCTGTTCTCAAAAATACTTGAAAAATGTCTGGCTACCAGAATTGCCCAGTTTTTTGAATCCAACAACCTTTTCACTGATAGGCAGTTTGGCTTCCAGAGAAACCTGAGTACTTCAACAGGACATCTAGATCTTTCTAATTACATTTATGATGCTTTTGAGAGAGGTGACTCAGTGGCCGCAGGCTTTTGCGACCTTAGTAAGGCCTTCGATTGTGTCTCCCACAACATCCTCATCAAGAAACTGTCTCATTATGGCTTTGACACAAAAAGTGTCTCTCTTATAAAAAGTTACCTCAGTGGACGGTACCAGAGGGTTCGGCTCGGTGGGGTTGATTCGGAGGAGAGGCATTTGGGCGCTGGGGTGCTGCAGGGATCGTTCATTGGATCTCTGTTGTTTTTGATTTATATCAATGACCTACCCTGGGCTGCCCCTGGATTGCACTTTGTCCTCTTCGCTGATGACACCACAGTTGTCTGCTCTGCTCTGCTAGTGCAGAGGCGGAGGGTATGACGAGGGAGGCACTCTCGAGGGCTGAACGGTGGTTCTCATTTACCAAACTGTTCCTAAATTCATCCAAAACTCAGAAAATGACTTTTTCATGTCGTATTGGGGATACAGAGGGCACTGTTGAAAATGTTATATTTCTTGGAGTCTATCTGGAGCCGGAGGTCCGGTGGAATGATCATGCCGATGCCTGTATTGCTAAATTGGGAAGCAACATATTCCTGTTGAGGGGCCTGGCGAACTGTGTTTTGCCACTATCACTTAAGCAGGCTTATTACTCCTTGTGTCAATGCCATCTCACATATGCAATTATTGTATGGGGACACAGTCCGGGGGCTTCAAGGGTGTTTTCTTTACAACGTAGGGCAGTCAGGATTGTGGCAGGCCTTTCCTATCAGGCTGATTGTAGGCCTGCTTTTGTTGCCCTGGGGATCTTGACTCTTCCTTCGGTCTTTATTCTAGAAAGTCTCATATATATTAAAACCCATATTTCCCAATATCAAACACACGAACAGGTACATTCCCATAATACCAGAAATAAACAAGATCTTGTACCGAGTTACCAGCGCTTGGAGAGATGCAGGGATGGTCCTAGGTGTGTGGCGGTGCAGTTCTATAATCGCCTGCCTGAAACTATAAGAGATCTACCTTTTGAGCTATTTAAGAGGAACATCAGTCAGTAAAGCTTTCTACAGCCTAGACGAGTTCTTAAAATACGAATTTTAATACTGTTTCTCTGTACCAATATAATTAACACCTGTTTTAATTATTTGTTGCTAGACATAATTTTACTTAGTTTTATTCTTTTAACAATTACAACATTTAATATTGATCTCTGTATGTTTTTTACTGCAATGTTCTTGTGTTTTATTACGACATACTAATGATTATTTTAGTTTGTAAGTCAGTTAAGGATGCATAACTTTATTGTATTATTTTATTGACATATGTAAGTGTTTGTGGCACTGTAAGCATTAATATACTATTTGAATTTGAATTTGAATCTTATCCTTAAAATCGCTCGCAAAGGTTGTTGCGCGTAAAACCCTTTTAAGTGAATTAGCAATATAAAATAAATAAGATGTTACCTACGCTTATGGATGCGGCCAGCTTAACATGTGCTGGCCGCATCCTTAAGGGTAAGTAACATCTTATTTATTTTATATTGCTAACTCATATAAAAGGGCTTTACGCGCAATAATTTGGCGCCCAACGTGGGGCCCGATCGGTCCTATCAAACAGCCCGAGAAAATCAAGTTACGTATACAACTACAGAACTCTTAATTTTTACAGCTCGATAAAAGGCTAGGAGTTAGGAAGGAAATGGACCAGTAACTAGCATGAAGAGTATATTTTTCTTTATTTGACTGAGGCTTTAGATATGGTATACCATTCTGGTATACCATATCAGGGCCTTTTAAATGTGTTTTCGTCCTGTAGTAAAAAATAGTTCAATTTATTGTCAGTGAGAATCTTATTGACTCACTGGCTCAGCAAATTTGAACCCTCACACCTGGGAGGCATCAACTCTGATTGTTAAGAACCGTGTTAGACTCCAGGGAACTGCCGCCCAACATGAGACTTATCAGGCTCTCAATCTGCCTCTGCTACTCGATAAAGAAGTCAGTGTTTTATGAGGGTCGAAAGACTTTCAAACATTAAAGAATGGTTCGACTCCAACCTGCTCCTCATCATGAGACTCATCGGACTCTCAATCCGTTACTGATTTATGAGGGCTTAAAAAATTTGACCGTGTGGGGTTGCTAGACACCCATCGGGCGCCTCCCCAGGTGGCGGATAGGGGAACGCCACCTAGATATAGGTGGTATCGGGGAAATTAAATACCCGGGGCGGACCAGCACGAATAGAAGTGTCTGTACTTCAGAGAAGCGGCTTCGAACGACGTCTGATCCTATGTTAAGGGCGGTCAGCATTAGAAAGAAAACTGTAAAACCCTTCAGAAGGCAACGGGAAACCACTGAAGTATTTCTCCCAAAAAAATCACATGGAAAGTTCTAAAGAAACACGGCCCTCAGTCTCCGGCAATATGAGGGTGCTAAGAATCCCCGGAGTAAAAACTAAACTTAATATTGGGACATAGAATGTCCAAAGCTTATACGAAGCTGGTAAACTGATGAACACAATATGTGAGACGAATAGGCTCAATATATCAATCCTAGGAATTAGCGAAACATGGTGGCCAGGATCAGGACAATGCAATACCGAGGACAAAATAATGTATTACGATGCCAGGGTAACGATGACAGAAATCACAGGAAAGGCGTGGGAATTATAGTCAATAAAGAAATCGCTAAACACGTCACCAATTTTATTCCCTGCTCAGACCGTACAATGCTAATACATATCGCATCAAAACCCCTGAACATCAATATAATACAGGTATATGCCCCCACTCTCGATAAGAGCGAGGAAGAAGTTGATCGACTTTATGGAGAAATCAAGGAACTCTTAAACCTCACCAAACCACATGAAATAAACATAATACAAGGCGACTTTAATGCCAAAATCGGTAATACTCTTCCGAATAAGATAGTCGGACCATATGGCGTGAGGGGAGATCGGCTGGTGCAATTTTGCCAGGAGGAAAACTTTAGGATTACAAATAGCTGGTTTGATATGCCCTCCAGAAGACTTTACACGTGGAAATCTCCACAAGATAGGGATGGTAAAATAGTTCGGAACCAGATTGACTTCATCCTCATTAACAAAAGATTTAGTACAACAGTAAAAAGAGTCTGTACATACCCTGGTGCAGATGTACCATCGGATCACGTCCTTCTACTGGGCTCCTATAAATTAAAACTCTCAGGTCCACAAAAAATTAATTTAATGAAACAACTTGATATTGAGAAGCTTAAAAGCGAACCATTAAAGGCAGAGCTACGATATGAAATAAACGATCAACTTAGACGACAACATGAAGCATCCCTGGATACGGAAGTAGACGCATTATGGAACAACATAGGATCAGCTATGATTAATACAGCACATAACAAGTTAGGGTATCGCAAGTGTATCCTTAAAAAATAAAATGGATTATAGAAAGAATTCTACAACTGATGGATGAAAGAAGACGATATAAAAACACAAACCCTGAAGAATATCGCAGAATAAATGTTAGAATTAGATCTGAAATTAGAAAAGCTAAAAACTGTGGTTAGAGGAAGAATGCAAGGAAATAGAAAAACTACAGCAAAATCACGATGTACATGGAGAACATAAAAAGTTGAAAGAAGTAGCTGGAGTATACAAACGGAAAGAGCCCGCAGTACTCGTCAATAACAGAAATGAAATTGTTCTAGAGACAAAAGAGATAAAGACTGTATGGGAACAGTACATAAGTGAATTATTTCAAGACGATGAAAGACGAAACCTAGAGATTAAGCAAGGAAATGAACTTCTTGCAGGAGCTCCAAAAACCAAAGACGAAATTAAAAAAGCAGTAAAACAGTCCAAAAATAAGAAAACGACTGAGCCGGATGGTCTGCCTGCAAAAAATATTAAACTAATTGATGAGGAAAATCTGTCTTTATTGGTAATTGTTTTTAACAAAATATATAATGAGGGCAGATATCCCCTAGACTGGTTAAAATCCACCTTTATTCCCTTGCCTAAAAAAATAAATGCAAGAAAATGTAATGAACATCGATTAATCATTTTAATGAACCATGCACTGAAAATATTCCTCAAAGTATTACATAATAGAATTTTTAGAAAATGTGAAGCCAACCTTAAACATACCCAATTTGGCTTTAGAAGTGAGATGGGGATGAGACAGGCTCTTTTCTGTATCCGAGTTTTGATACAGAACTGTCGGGATGTGAAGAAAGATGTCTTCCTTTGCTTTGTTGACTATGAAAAAGCATTTGACAGAGTTCAACACCAAAAAAATTAATAAACATATTGAAAACAACAGATGTAGATGAAAAAGACATTCGCTGTATTCAAAATCTGTACTGGTATCAAACGGCACACATAACAACAAATAAAATAAAAACCCAAGATATAGAAATAAGCAGAGGAGTTAGACAGGGGTGCATATTATCACCTTTGTTGTTTAATCTATATTCCGAGGCCATTTCCAATAAAGCTTTGGAAGATAAAAAAAAATTGGAATCAAAGTAAATGGAGTATTCGTCAACAACATCAGATATGCGGACGAGTCAGTCATAATTGCCGATAGTAATGAAGATTTGCAACGGATGATTAATCAACTGAACATCATCAGTAATAAATATGGACTCAAAATAAATAGCAACAAGACAAAATTCATGATAGTTAGCAGGCAGAAAGTACCTTATCCCAATGCTCAAATCACAATAAATAATACCACACTAGAACGTGTCTCACCTTACAAGTATTTGGGTAGTTGGCTGTACGAAGAATGGAACAACGATAAGGAAATTAGATTTAGAATAGAAACGGCCCGCAATTATTTCTTCAAATTTAAAAAAAATACTAACTAGCAGAGACATAAGTTTAAGACCAAGATTGAGATATGCTAGGTGTTATGTGTGGTATGCTCTGCTGTACGGCGCGCCGTACAGCAGAGCGTACCACACATAGCCGTTTCTATTCTAAGTCTAATTTCCTTATCGTTGTTCCATTCTTCGTACAGCCAACTACCCAAATACTTGTAAGGTGAGACACGTTCTAGTGTGGTATTATTTATTGTGATTTGAGCATTGGGATAAGGTACTTTCTGCCTGCTAACGCGGCGCGGCGTGGAGACATGGACGCTAAAAGCATCATCCTTGAATATGATTGAAAGTTTTGATATGTGGACTTACAGAAGAATGCTGAGAGTACCATGGACCGACCGAGTAACGAATGAGGAAATCTTGAGACGAATAGGGAAAAACAGAGAAATGTTACTTAACATTAAGAGAAGGAAAACTACTTATTTTGGGCACCTAATGAGAAATCCAAAATACCAACTACTTCAACTGATAGTAGAGGGCAAGATTGAAGGAAGAAGAGGAGTGGGAAGAAAGCAAATGTCCTGGTTAAGAAATCTAAGGGAATGGTCAGGTTTAAGAACTATAGGAGACCTGGTACACACAGCAACAGACCGTGAAGCGTACAGAAAAGTGATCGCCAACATCCAATAGTGTGGATAGGCAGATGAAGAAGAAGAAAGATTTGGAATCATTTACCAACGAGTCTGAGAATAGTTAATTCCCTTTGGTTGCTCACCTAAAAATTTACTATTATAGAATGGAGGAGTTCTATCGGGACGCCCGCTCGTGGGAATGTTGATTTTTAGTATCGTTTTATAACCACTTTTATGCTGTGCTTCATCTTAGATATATTGTAAGAGTATCTTATGAGATCATATATATGTTTTGTCAACAAAATTTACATTTCTTGACTAATAAAGTACTATTTGAATTTAAATTTCATTGCGGTAAGCTCCATTTTGTTACAACTTTCAAGCGATATTTTACTTCAACCAAAAAACAAGGGACATTGCTATTTCCAAAATATAATGAGATATCTCCAATAGGTTATTAAATAACAAGTGATCTAGCTGGAAGAATGCCAAGCGAAATCATCACGTGCACTAATTGAAAATAGACGAGCGGCAGATATCTCAAATCACGCTCGCTTTCTCAGTAAAACCTTATGAGTAGTCCTATCGAACGCCTTCAACAAGTCAATGTATATCAAATCAACCACAAAGACGGAAGCTAAGTTATTGATTGGTCTAGTAAACAAAGCTTTGTTTTTAAAATTTTATAGGGGAAGGAAACTTTTGCCATCAGGCTAGAGACCTTTCAAACTAACCAAACTGTGTAATTACTCGTATTTCCTAATAGATAATCCGACGAACAAAAAGTTCCAAACGCAATTAAAAAATAGCGATTTTTATAAACTTAAATACTGCTATAAATAAGCCATGCCTGAATCGTATTCTCGACTAATAACCGAGTTCGTTGCACGGAAAAAATCAATATTTTATTCATAGCTCCGGAAAATTATTTTTTAACGAAGTGCAGCAAAGCCGAAACCCTAGAAAGTTAGGAAACTCGATTTCCGGCAATTACGAAAATAGCGAGTTTGTTTATATTTTCTGAATAACTAGCGTTTACTTCGTTGAGAGAAAAATCCATGGTTAACTGGCTAGTGCTATTAATAACGTAAAAAGTTCACAATCGTGCATAAATAAATCCTCGGCTCCATTTCAAAAATTACATTCGAGACGGACACTTGAAATACCGGGCTACGTTTTACCTCCATTCCGGGCCGCATTCAAAATGAAATTATGCTGAAAACTGATGTATATAGGGACAGGAGAAATATGATAATATTTTAGAAGGCAAAGGCACATTTTTCATAAAAAGAAGATGACAATCGTATGACAACAAATTATGAATATGTATATATAAATGTGTGGCTAAATTTACAAACATATTCCTGAAACGTGGGCCGGCATTTTACTTTAATTTCTTCTTTCGGTGGCATTCAAACAAAAGCCACTACACAGTCGTTGGACGAATGATACATCTTGCACAGCTTGCATGGAAATTATGGTGGAAATTGGCATATAGAAGGGCAACAGAGAAGAGTGGGGACGATGATCTCAGCTGAGGTACTTTTGAGGATACCTTGCCACGCTTTTCCTTTCTTCTAATTGGCCCGAAACCTTCACCTCAGCTTAGAAGAGACCGAGGGTGAATATCAAATAAAAAAAAATAATTTCAAATTGAGTGAATTTGCAAATATAGATGCTTAAGCTACAACGAGTCGTCTTCAAAGCGTGCAAATAGGTCTAATGCCGGAGAGTAAGGGTGGGTTTTATTTGTAAAGCGCCACGGGCTTGTAGACGGCACAAGCAAAAAATACCCCAAAGCTGAAATATGGTACTCGTTTTAGCCTAAGCTTCGCAACTACCAAAAGAAAATTATTTAATTAAATTCAAAATTAAGTTGATTTGAGTACCCGAATTTAACCAGTACGAACAATTGAAGAATAAAATAAATAACCAAGAATTAATTTAATAATGAAAGGCAAGTAAGTAAGCAAGTATTAAAAATTGAAATTTGAGACGCAAAAAAACTAAGTATTAATGATAAAGTCAATAATAAACTGTAGTAGTTATAGCAAGTCAATGGAGCCAAAACATTTGAAACATAGAGGGCAAATAAACTAAATCAACTGTACTTACGGTCTTTATTTTCTTATCTCTTCCCTTCTGCAGCCCAGGTAGGTAGTTAGGTAATCGAATAATTAAATAACACAGGTAAATTCAGTAAATAGAAAGTTGTTTTTTATTTAATAATTCTCGTAGGAAAAAAAAGGACAATAAGGTGGTGATTTTTTTCCAGTTAAATGTACTAAATTGTGTCCAGTACTCTATACTGCTTACGCTAAATAGTACGACTAGTATTGACTACTATTCTAAAAGTCAGAAATTTTACTCAGTTACTTGATGGATGAGGGAAAATAAAAAAAAAACAATTATTAATCAATTTTTTTCGCTCAAATAAAAGCCGTTATGATTATTTGATAGGTAAAGAAAAGTAACTTCAAATAGTAATTAAGTTACTTTGCTCACTCGAACGTGATTACCTTGTGGTGGCCAACGAGGTTCAAAGAGAAATTTTATGCAATATAACCGGCGTTAGAAACAAAACGAATTAATCAAAAATATAAATCTAAGTTCTTACTTTTGAAAATCACTAAGTTCAAGTAACATAACTAAAAGACCCTCATTCGATTGTTTATTAAAGCGCGCTAACCATGGTCTGTCGTCACAACGCCGCTCTACAAACTAATTATATGTTTATAACTAAAACTAGGTACGCCAATAATAAATGATGCCCTGGGCAGTTGATTAAAATTAAATTAGAAGATTGAGCGCTGTCTTCATTAATCAATTATTAACCACACTCTATCTGACCATAAAGGCATTCTTCTTAGAGGCTAGAAAACTACATCAGGAACAAGACATAACAACGCTAAATCTACTGAAAGAAAGCGAGTGCTCCCTAATAAAGGTACCTAAATAAATCGATACTCGAGAAAAAGATCACGTATCTCGTGGCGAATTTCATGAAATTATACCCGATTTATTTTAATAAACTTTGAGCTTGTCTCGGCTAGTTAAAAATGTTAGAATTATCGACTGACAAGATAAAGCAAACTGAATCTTAGATTTTGATTTATTTGTCCGAGCAAAGAGAATGATCTTAATTTTCGAGAATCAAATAAGTTAAATTTCAGATTCCGATCTCTTGAGCGAAGAAAATTAAGTTAAATCTCGGGTTTATTAACCAGAGTGAAGACAATTACGGTTAGGCGTATATATTCAAAGATAGAGAGAACAGGGAAAAAGGGGAAAAATACTAATAATAAAGGTAAGGTAATCAGATGATGGCTTCTTGGAAGTTTCCCGGGAGGAAAAATAACATACACTTCCTCTGATGAAGAAGGAATCTAACGGTATCCGGAGCAAGTCACAATCCAGAGACCAGACTAGCGTGGCAAGGTGACTGAGCTGTAAAGGCTCGTAAATGAAACCCAGCCGGTCGAAATACTCTGTCGGGAGAAGTACCCCGACGGTCGAACCCTGTAAAGGGTTGCTATTCGACTAGATCGTTGGAACGCTTAGGTATGTCGTGGATGGACAAGAAGGCCTCTACCTAAAGCAGCATTAAATCCCAGTTACGGGGTGAGTTCCAGGTACTAACAAACAAAACTAACAACGTAAGGCAAAATAAGGCATGAGACTCTAAAAATCGGTCGGTTGAAACAAGCCCATAAGGTAAAACAAAAAACTTCCAGCCGACCACACTGCTTCAAACGGCAAGCCAACCTAGAGTGATTTCTTTGAAAACTTCCCGGAAGCAGAATCTTCCTCCAATATCCCCACTACAAGAACCACGCCTGGCCAATAAAAGTATAGTCACGCGTCACGTGGCCATGACCTGTCATACGAAAACAATGAAGCCGGACTTTTGGTACATTGGTTTTCACCATAATTTTTATTCGAACCAGGAAAAAAGGCATAGTCGGGGTCAAACGACTTTTCATTAAAAGAAACGCGTCAGAACAAATCAACCACCCCCCCCCCCCCCCCCCCCCCCCGCTCTGTCAATAGATTCACGACAATAGTGCTTCATTCTGAAATCAGTACGTGTCAATAATCGAAACCATAAATAATCGCGTTAAGCGAAATATATGTGAATAAATGCCATTACCGATATCGAATTGCAGTGAGCAACCACGATCCACTTCCACCACTTCATTCACCGGACGGTAGATGTCATTACAATTTCGTCGTCCGGATCGACAATTCGATTTCTGCTCATTATGGCGGGTGATAGTAAATAATAAATAGGCTACACAAATAAGCTGCACCATTTTGTCCATAAAACCCTATATTAACATTTAAACATGATTTGATGCAAAATTAAAGCTAGCACGTTACAACTTGATAAAGTCTTAGAAGCCCTATCAGTGCGTATTAATGAATCTTGGCTACAGAGTATCTTTCCTTCTTGCCTAAAATCTGCAACAGTGGTCCCCTTATTCAAGGGTGGTGACAGAAGAGCCATCTAATTTTCGCCTAATTTCTTTACTACCTACTTTGTCCAAAGTCATTGAAAAGTTTTCTTGTGAGGTTGCATCAGGGAGGCGTTCTGGCGGCGGTGTTCTGTAACCTATCCAAGGCGTTCGATTGCGTTGATCACCAAATATTGCTGTTGAAGCTCGAGAGATATGGCTTTCGGGGCCTGGTTCTCTCTTGATTTGTATCTTATCTTGGGTGCCGATATCGATCTGTGATGCGCTCGGGAGTGAGGTCCACATCATTAAGGGTTAGTTGTGGGCTCTATTTTGGGCCCCATATAGCAAGAACAAAGTGGGCCCTACTTTGTTCTTGCTATATATTGATGACCTTGTTCAATTAAACATCTCTGGACCCTTCACCCTTTTTGCTGATGATACCTCAATTTTATGGCGGGACATAGAGATTGAGCGGCTGAAGCAAGCCATGATTGACGATTTGACCATCATTAGGGAGTGGTTCGATTGCAATCGCCTGTGTTTGAATCTTAGCGAAACACACATTGTAGGACTTAAATGTGATCTGACGGGCTTACTTTTTGATGGGGGCCTCTTTCCTGGGAGTCATGATTGATGACGATTTGCCCTTCGAGGACCATATACTGGCCTTAAGCAAGAAACTGTCATCGGAGTGCTTTGTTGTGATAGCGGTTAGGGAAGAATTAGGTCAGCAACTAGCAAGGACTGTTTATTTTTCGTTGTTTGAGTAACGTCTCTGGTATGGTATACTCCAGGCTGGAGAACCCCAAAGTACAAAGTCTGGAGCTGATCACTGGGGAGTGATCCAACAAACCCCATTTTTACCCCTGTCAGACTAGGGACCGCCAAAGGAATGAGTCTGAGGCCGATGCTTCGAGTGGAAGCGGCCCTAGGTGGTAGATGCATAAGCCTACTCGCATCGTCCGGTGAAAGACCACCCCACCAGAATTGGGGAGCGCTAATCACGTTCCGCTCCCGCGCTGGTGATCCCGGGTTTCACAGTAGGAGTATATGGACATGATGGTGCTTCCAGGATCAAAATATTTCGGAGGTAAACTCCCCGGCCATTCGGATCTCCGGGCGCTGGGTGGCCCTGGGAGCCCTTCATTCCGCATTTTACAGACAGCAAAGATACCGAACCAATTTAGAATAGATTTCTGCAACATAAGAGGCCTAAATACAAACATAAATTCGGTACACCAACATCTACAAGCAAATAGACCACACATATTAGCCCTTACAGAAACACAAGTATGTTCTACAACAACAACAGTGAACTACCTCTATCCTGGTTACGACTTACATACCCGATTTAGATATAAGTTCGGAATATGCCTTTTTGTCCGAAGCGACCTTTCATGTCATCGCGAGGAAACACTCGAACCGAACAACCTTGACGTCATGTGGCTCAAGTTCACCGCCAAGGGATTAACCAAGTTTATATGTTGTCTCTATCGCCCTCCGAGCGATAGAGCCTACCAAAACTTTTTCTCAACACTAGCTACCACCTTTGACTCAATACAGGTCGATCACCCCAGTTCAGAAATAATCGTTCTGGGAGACTTCAATGCCCACAACACCAACTGGCTCAAACATCACAACAAGACCGACAACGAAGGTAGAGAGGCTGAAGCATTTGCCATCAGCTGCGGGCTTACTCAACTTGTAGACGAACCAACTCGAATCTCAGAGAGGGGCGAATTCGCCGCCCTCCTGGATCTTTTTCTGACCACCAATCCTGACCAGTACAAGGTTACAGTTGATCCGCCATTAGGTACCTCTGACCACAAACTTATTACAACGGTTTGTGAATTGCCACTCATACAGAAGGATCCACCATTGCCTCGCAAAATCTGGCATTACAATTCTGCAAACTGGGACGATCTGAGGCAGTTTTACCTAGATTTTCCTTGGCTCGACGTCTGCTTTGCCACTGACGACCCGTCAGACTGCTGCGAAGAGATCATGCAAGTAATCTCCTCAGGAATGGAAGCATACATCCCAAATTCCATCAAGTTACCATCAAAAGGAAAGCCCTGGTTCGACAAAAGATGCGAAAGAGCTGTAGGAAGGAAACAGCAAGCCTATAAGTACTGGCAGCAAAATCAGACCGCTGAAAATCGCAATTATTTTATCGAAGCGAGAAACGAGTGCAAGCTTGTGATCGACGAAACTAAGGACAAACACAATCAAAGGATCAGGAATAAACTTTTGCAATGCCCCAGTGGCTCCAGGAATTTCTGGTCGGTAGCAAAGGCAGTAAGTAACAACTTTACAAAAACGGCTCTCCCACCTTTGACGGACGAACGTGGCATCACGGCGACTACAGCCAAAGAAAAAGCAAACATGCTCGCCAAAATGTTTTCATCGCACTCTACCTTGGACGTGCCCCAAAGCAAGACTCTCCCCACTATACCGAACATCAACACCACCATGGCAGAAGTCAAGTTTTCTCATCGTGATATTCGCAAAATCCTTAAAGAACTAGATACGCAAAAGGCATCAGGACCGGACGGAATACCTGCCATCGTGCTAAAGAACTGCGCCAACGAACTAACACCTGTTTTTTCCAGGCTTTTTTCTCTTTCTTACAGAAAAGGGATTTACCCATCCTCTTGGAAAGTCGCTCGAGTACAACCTGTTCCAAAAAAAGGCAAGAAAACCACGCCCTCAAACTATCGCCCGATTGCCTTGCTCCCAATAATCTCCAAAGTCATGGAACGTGTAGTCAACCAGCAACTACTCAAGTACCTCGAGAGCAACAGAATAATCAGCGATAATCAATACGGCTTTCGCAAAGAGAGATCGACAGGAGATATATTGGCCTATGTCACTCATATATGGAGTAGGGCAATTGAAAACTACGGAGAGTCTCGAGCGATTGCGTTGGATATTTCAAAGGCATTCGACAGAGTTTGGCATGACGGACTGCTCAACAAACTGCCGTCCTTGGGACTGCCCGCCTCTCTCTGCAGCTGGCTGGCCAGTTTCCTTAAGAACCGATCCCTACATGTTGCGGTCGATGGACACATCTCGGACACATTTACCATCAACGCGGGCGTGCCTCAGGGCGCAATACTTTCACCAACTCTGTTCCTCATCTATATTAATGACCTGCTGACCGAAACGAATAATCCTGTTTACAGTTTTGCAGATGACAGTACCCTTGTCTCCCACTTTAGATCAGAAAAACCCTTACCAGCGACTGAGACTCATCACCGCAGACAGGAGCAGATTACAGCAATTAATCAAGACCTGGAGAAAGTTCAAACTTGGGGCGACCGAAATTTGGTCCAGTTCAATGCAGCGAAGACCCAAGCAGCAACGTTTACTAAGAGGGCCAATACAGCGGGCCCTGACATCATTATGGCAGGATCGACCATTCCTTCATCCTCGTCTATCGGGCTGCTGGGTGTCTCGGTCAACAGCAATATGTCATGGCATGACCATGTTGCTAACATCGCAAAATCAGCCTCCCAGAAGCTTGGTGCGCTATTTCGCAACAAGAAACTCTATACACCGCAGCAGTTGCTCTTGCTGTACAAAGCGCAAATAAGACCGTGCTTAGAATATTGCTCACATATCTGGGGTGCCGCACCAAAGCATACCCTAAAGCTGCTGGATTCCATTCAGAAGAGGGCTGTGCGTCTCGTCGGCGATCCGGAGTTGACCCGGAATCTGGATAGTCTGGAACATCGCAGACATGTGGCCGAGATGTCTCTGTTTTACAGATACTTTCACGACAGATGTTCCCAGGATTTGGCCCACATAATCCCGCCCCTGGCAACTCCTGTCAGGCAGTCCCGACAGACGGCAGGAGCGCACCAGTTCGTCGTACAACTAGAAACACCTAGAACATCGCTTTACCAGAACTCCTTTGTCTGGCGCACTGCATCACTGTGGAACTCACTTCCAGGACATCTGTTTCCCACTAATTACAATCTACAAATATTCAAGAACCGTGTCAATCAACATCTTCGCACACACACCGCTCGTCGAGCGCCACAGGATCTACCTTTAGTGTGTGTGCCACTGCCATAAAAAAAAAAAAAAAAAAAAAAAAAACCTTTCTGGGGTGTGGCTAATCGAGACCTTGTGAATGTCCTCTTCGTTTTAAAAAAAAAGCAGTAACATTTATTGTAAATATGCCTCAGGGACAGTCCACTTCATGGCTCAGAAGATTTTGTTTCTAACATCTCTTCTCATGTTGGAGACATCTGCCCTTATTTTTAAACATCGCACCAGGCTACAAGGTCTTACACCGCAGCATGTGACTCGCCAAACTCGTAATTTACCCTTACCTATTCCAAGAAGTACTTTGGTGACAAAGTCACAGATATATGAGGGTCGCAAAGTCGGGCTCCACGTTGGGCGCCAAATTGTTGCGCGTAAAACCCTTTTAAATGAGTTAGCAATATAAAATAAAGATGATGTTACCTACCCTTAAGGATGCGGCCAGCACATGTTACCTTTGCGAGCGTTTTTAAGGACAAAGTAAGAAGGGAGCTTTAAGTAGATGGTCGTATATGTATAGTAACTTTGTTCACGATATAATATTTCATCCTGTCTCATTGTACCATTTTATAGATAAACTGTACGTGTTTCCATATTCCATATTTGGCATGACATTTTATACTTTTCGAGATAGCACATACGTACAAACCTCAGTAATATTGCACATAACACCTATTTAAATATGGCTAAAGAGTCATAAATTCAATATTTAATATAACAATTTTATTCTAATAAAATCATGTAGCCTTCCCTCGACCAAAGTTACATAATTATATACTGTTTAAAAACGCGAAGACAAAACCCACCAAATTATTAAATTCTCGTCTACTTAAAGCACCCTTCTTACCTTATCCTTAAAATG